>JAPPVO010000847.1:0-12905 GCA_030407325.1 Camellia japonica | reverse complement strand
GTGCACAAACAGTGCGAGGCGCAAAAATAGCGCGAGTGAAGTGTAACGCACAAGACAGTGCGATAAAATGATGCAAAATGCAGGTAATGTGCACAAAATAGTGCGATGCAGAGTGAATGCACAAAACAGTGCTAAGCAGATGCACAAAATAGTGCGATGCTAAAGGTGTACAAAATAGCATGAGCAGGGTGAATGCACAAAACAGTGCGATACCGATAAAGTGCGCAAGATAGCGCGATGCGCAAAAATAACGCGAACAATGAATGCATGCAAAATGCAACCAGGTAAAGTGCGCAAAATAGCGCGAATGATACAATGCACAAAATAGTGCGATGCGCTAAACAGCGCGATGCGTTAGACAACGCGAATGCACAAGACAGTGCGATGCGCTAAACAGCGCGATGCGTTAGACAACGCGAATGCACAAGACAGTGCGATGCGCTAAACAGCGCGATGCGTTAGACAACGCGAGTGCACAAGACAGTGCGATGCGCTAAACAGCGCGATGCGTTAAACAACGCGAGTGCACAAGACAGTGCGATGCGCTAAACAGCGCGATGCGTTAAACAACGCGAGTGCACAAGACAGTGCGATGCGCTAAACAGCGCGATGCGTTAAACAATGCGAGTGCACAAGATAGTGCGATGCGCTAAACAGCGCGATGCGTTAGACAACGCGAATGCACAAGACAGTGCGATGCGCTAAACAGTGCGATGCGTTAAACAACGCGAGTGCACAAGATAGTGCAAATGCACAAAAAAAGTGCGATGCGCTAAACAGCGCGATGCGTTAAACAACGCGAGTGCACAAGATAGTGCGAATGCACAAGATAGTGCGATGCGCTAAACAGCGCGATGCGTTAGACAACGCAAGTGCACAAGATAGTGCGAATGCACAAGATAGTGCGATGCGCTAAACAGCGCGATGCGTTAGACAACGCGAGTGCACAAGATAGTGCGAATGCACAAGATAGTGCGATGCGCTAAACAGCGCGATGCGTTAGACAACGCAAGTGCACAAGATAGTGCGATGGGGGTGCGCAAGATAGCGCGATGATGTGATGCACAAAACAGTGCGATACGCTAAACAGCGCGAATGATTTGAAATGCACTAGACAGTGCGATACGCTAAACAGCGCGAGTGATTTGAAATGCACTAAACAGTGCGATATGCTAAACAGCGCGAGTGATTTGAAATGCACTAGACAGTGCGATACGCTAAACAGCGCGAGTGATTTGAAATGCACTAGACAGTGCGATACGCTAAACAGCGCGAGTGATTTGAAATGCACTAGACAGTGCGATACGCTAAACAGCGCGAGTGAGATACAACCACAAGATGCACATGACAGTGCAAGTGAGATACAAAGTGTAAGTGCACAAGATAGTGCGAGTGAGATAAAATGCACAAGGAAGTACGATAAAATGCATGTTCTATGCAAGTATGGAAGAGTGCATTTTCTATGCATGAGACAGGCATATTCTATGCAACATTGAAAGCAAAGGGTATTCTATACGGAATCGAAAGCAAGCATATTCTATGCAGAAATCATAACGATGCGCGGCACGCATGCAACAACAGTGGATATGAAAGTTCATATTCTATGCAATAAAGGAGTATCAAACATGTACTCTGGTGTCTCCGATTTACCTTTCGGAGGAATTGGCAATACGCTCAGCTCGAAAGGGACACCCTGTTTATGTTGGCGAGAGATAACACCTGCTGCTGCTTTAATTACCATTCTGACTTGAAGCAGGCTTAAGCTTGGAGTAGAGGCACACTCATTCTTCGGTAGCATTGACAAGGCCTGAAGAGGTACATCCGGAATACAATCACGGAATTTGCTGAAGGTGAAACACACTCAGATGCTTCGATTTTCCCTCTTTTGCTTTTGCTTTGCAGTCCGGAACCATTATAGCTTCAGATAGGTCCCGGTTGTACTGTTCTCACATGACCTGGGTTGAACCTTGCAGTTTTATGAAAGAACAAATTCTGTTTTGCACAAATGTGGAGAATGGCACAGCACTCTGAGCACACAACAAATCATTTTTGAAATTGAGAAAATGAGTTCTCGACCGGATATTGAGCCTACAACTGAACACAGCAAAGACGACCCAACAACGGAAAATAAAGGTAAACAACCTAAACACATCTATTGACACTTGAAACGACTCAAAACAAGACTCGAGACAAACAAAACAAAACACAAGACTCAAATGTGCACAGGAGCCTGTTTCACCGGGTATTATTTCCCACCCTTGCTCATTTGTGATTCTCACATCACTCGGCCCTCAAGCTCTGTTTTTCTGAAAAAGCCCTTTTCTCACTTTTCTCTCAACGCACATCTCTCTGTTCTTTAATCTCTCAATTTTTTATCCCTTCCCAGAGTGGTTGGTAGATAGGCAAGAAGTTGCGGGCTCTTGCCCCTAGCATTCTGCTAGATTCTTTTTCTTCCGCACACAGCAGTGAACTTCTTCCACAGGGGGGGCCGCCGCTACAATTGGGTGTTTAGCGAATCTGCGGCTGACATTGGTCGACGATGCTCTGCCGGGGAGTTTGGACATGGTTAGATTTGCCCAGATGATGGAGTGGAATACCTTGATCCATTCCAGTTCGTGCTTCGCACTTGGCTTGATACCTCGTTGCTTGGAGGATGAGGGAGCTTTCAGCCCTTTGTTGTGCCCTTTTCCGGCAAGTATGATGCCCTTCTTGGCAAGTATGTTGACAATGGGGAAAAGACAGGAAGCCTGACTCAACTGTGCCCCTAGTTCATCATTTTGACCATTTTTTATTTTGCTTTCTACTAAAACAGTTTTGACCAACATGAGAGTTAGATTAACATGCCTGTTCGATTTTTGATTTGAAAATCATGCAAGTTAAGCTATGAGCACTGAAAATTTTCCTTTTTTGGGTCCAAGAAATGGTCCAGTTTTTGGAAAAGATGGAGCAATTTTCGAGAAAATTAGTCAACCTCAGTAAAAATTCTCAAAAAGTGGTTTTGCAAACGGCCAATGCTCAACAAGCACGGAACCTACTCTTGAGATGTGCAACCTCGGATCCATAAGCAATGGAAAATTGCCCCTTGTCTGAAGGACACTTCATGGCAACGGAAAGTTGCCCCTTGTTTGGACGGCACCGTAATGCATTGAATGGCAACGGAAAGTTGCCCCTTGTTTGAATGGCACCACAGCGCATTTGTAGTCAACTTTCCGAGCGATGATTGTAACCGAACTCTCGGATACAGAGAAGGTAAGGATGGTCAAAACCATTTCATGGACACACTTGATTTGGAAGTGTTTATGGCTGGACTTCAGAATGAAGTTGCCTACGTATCCCAAAGATGGGAATCAAGCCTTACGTAGTTCGGGGGTTAAGGTACACTCGGGTATTTAACCTCTCCTTTTATGCTCTAACTTTTGCCAAGGCGCCCGATGCAGGTTTTCGACCTTGCGAGCTTTGTTCTTCTTTCTTTTCAATTTTTTTACACTTCTTTTTTCTTTTTTTCTTTCATTTTGCATTTTTTTTTTTTCTTTTTTTCTTTGCTCTTTTTCTTGCTCTAACTTTTGCCTGGGTCGCCCTTCCGGGTTTCGGCCAGCGAGCCTCTCAAAGGGTAAAAGTGTAGCTTGGTCCATGCCAAATGGTTGTAGGGTTTTGCAGCCATCCGTATCCAGGAGAGTGGCTATTGTATTGATTACTGAAAGATCCATCTTCGGCTCTTCGAGCATCTGACATTTTTGCCCTTAGTTTGAGGGGGGGCCTTCTGATCTAGCTTTACAAGCTTCCTTTGATCTGATCTTCTGATCTTCTTGATCTGACTTTCCTGGCCTCTTGTTCGAGGGCTGCTTTAAATCTGGCCACGCAGGCCTCACATTGCAGTTGACCGTTGAACATTCTGAATTCAAGTTTCAAGGTTCGAAAGCAAGGGCTCAAGTCTCGAGGCTGAGAGCGATCCTAAGCTGCACAATCTCAAGAGCGATTCCACACAAGTCTTCGCAGGACCGCGCAAAACATTTTGTTTTTGAAAATTTTTAAGAAAGCGACAAATCGCTCGCGCTGAAGATAGTGTGAAACCAGTCTGGATCAAGCCAGGGTCCTTCTCAGTACTCACGCTAACAAGCATGATTTCATTCATTAAGGGCTTAGCATGCCTCTCTTTCTCTCAATTTGATCAAAGTTTTGCAAATCCCGAGGAATTCCTCCCTCTTTGTTTTCACCGCAGTGTTCAAAAAGGTTTTGAAAAACTTAGTTCAATGCAATAATTTCAAGGCACAGAAAAGACAGAGTTCTTATCAAATACTGTCATCTCATTTAGAATTTCTGACACAACGAGCACATGGCAGATACAAACACAAGAGTGTGAAAATCACTGCTGTTCCATTCAGATCTTCTGGCAGAACCGGCTCCCTGGCAGAAACAGACTCAAAAGAAACTGAAAGACAAACACAAAACAAAATGGTGATGCTGGAGGTAACACCCTCGGAATCACCCGACTTTAACAAAACAGGACTGACTCGATACAACAAGACAGACCCAACTGACTCAGTATGAAAGGACTGACCCAATACACAAAGACAAGACTGACCCAATACCCAAGTCAGAAAGCAAAATTAACAGCATTTGTACATTGCTCAAAATAGCGCATGCCGTCCATCACATCTGAAGTAAATTGAACGCCGCCCGCAGGTGGTTCATCTCCTGATCACATTCACATATCCCCCAAGTTCACCGATCCAGTGCCGATAGACTTTGCTAAGTCGTGCGGTGATGACCTTGTTGTCAATCAGATCTTGTATTTCGTGGCGGAGACGATAACAACTGTCAGTGACATGGCCGACTTGTTGATGGAAGGCGCAGTACTTGGCTGGATCATGAGAGGGAGGAAGTTTATTTGGCAGTGGCCGCAGCTCCAGGGGTTTCAGGTGCCCCTTTCTAATCAAGACCCTCAAGGCCGCTGATAGAGACATGTACAGTGGGGCGAACACTCTCTGGCCCCGAGGTGGTATTTGTTCGTTTGTGGCTTTTTGCTGGATGCACTGGCAGGGGATTAACAGGCGCTGACTGGGTTTGCTGATCTCTTCCGAGCACGAGACCAGAGCTGAAAGGAACATTCCTGGTACAAAGGCGTTTTCCGCAGTTTGCCCCTTGATTCAGACGGCTCTCATTTGAGTGGCAAAAGTGTCATCCACAGTTTTTGCAACAAATGCGAGTACTTGCTGTTTGTTCAGCCCTTTGACTTTCAAAGCCTCAATATCCCGCCGAAGATGTTCATGGGGACCAATGCTTGCCCCTGGCTTGTTCTTATCACTGGCATCCACTTTGCTAAAAGATTGGCCTTCTTTCGACGCAACCCGTCCCAAGGTTGGGGAGCCTTTGACATGAACTCCCTGGTATGTGAGGTGGTTGATGACGGAGCCAAAACTCCAAAGGTTAGATCTGCCACGGTTCTCTGAAGATCTTCGATCATCCTCATCAGCTCAGAAGTAGTGGGCTCACAGGTTTGAGATGATTGGGATTCAGGTGCATCCATCATGCACAAGTCCGTGCTTTCTGGAATGAACACCGCAGGCTTGGGCAGATGGGCTGGGGTGATGTATACGCTGGGGTCGTAAGGACGGCCAGTGTGTGGATTAGATTGAGATGTGGATGAGTGTTGGTCATTGGGGTCTGAAGGTGGAGCTATCGTTTGTTGTCAATGAGATTTTGGATCTCATGACGAAGGCGGTAGCAACGATCGGTGCCATGACCGCACTGCTGATGGTACACACAGTACTTGGAAGGGTTATGTCTGGCTGGGAGTGGGTTTGAAAGGGGTTGGGGTTCTAGGAGTTCTAGGTGCCCTTCTTCTCGCAGCTTTTTCAAAGCTTGAGAGAGACTCATGTAAAGAGGATGGAATTTTCGGGCTTGGGGCTGAGTTGAAGTGGTTGGTTTTTGGCCATTGAGGGGGTGGTGATAGTGCCTACTTCTGAGCATTTCGCAGCTGTGCTACCATCAGTAGTAGCATTGGGACTGCGAGCAACATTCCTCTTCAAAGGCTCATTATCTTCTGCAAAGATCCCTTGTTTGATGGCATCCTCGATTTGAACCCCCATTTCATGAAGGGCTGGAAAGGTAAACAGAGGTAGAACGACCATTTTTTGCAGCAACTTGCCATGCAGATTCCGAACAATCATTCTGATCTGATCTTTGTCGGAAGGTTTTGTAGTCATCATTGAGGCCTTTGCTCTCCATCTCGTCACGAACTCTGAGAAACCCTCCTTTGGCCCTTGGCGGGTGACTTCAAGTTCATGAGTGGTGACTTCAATCTGCGTGTTGTAGGAGTATTGATCACTGAAGGCCTCAGCCATCTCTTCCCAATTCTGTTTCACAGAGTTCTCCAATCTTGCGTACCAGGTTGCGGCTATCCCAGATAGGGTTCGGCCAAATAGTGACAATTTCTGGGATGTGGTCAAACCCATTGGTCTCAGAATATCAGAAAACAGGTGGAGGTGCACCATTGGGTCTCCAGAGCCATCGAATCGATAGATATGTGGCATCTTGAATTGATCTGGTAATGTCCCCATTGAGTCGGTATAACCACCCTCTATATCAGGAATAGAGTGGGTCCCCTGAGACTTTTTGAACAATTTCTCAAGCTTGCTCACTTTCAATGCTGTGGGGTCCGGCCCTATCAGAATGTCCGTATCTTCCTGGACATTGGGTGCCTCCCCAGGTGCTGGAGCTCCTGCTGGGGGAGGAACTTGTTGTGAAGCAGATGTTACAGTTTGCTGCTCTAGCCTAGCAATTGTCTCTGCCTGTTGGGCTATGACCACAGCTTGTTGCTTGGCGAATTCTGCTTGATGGACAGCGTCTTGCTGCATGGCTTTCATACTATCCTGGAGTTGGCGCACCATCTCTTCCAGACTCGACATATTGTCCTGGTCTAACTGACCAACCGATATATCTGTGCCTGCTGTAAGTTCGGAAATCTCTACCCAACTGCTCAAAGATCACTGATCTGGTAGCTGTGGTACTGGTGGTCTATGTCTGACTAGCCTTCTCTGGCCCTGATTACCCTTGAACTGAGCCTCTGACCTGACAAAGTCTATCAGCACAAATCCAATGTACCGGGGGATAGTGGAGCCTTCTGAAGCTATAGTTCCAGGACTACCTAGCAAAAGAGAAAACAGACAGTATCTCAGCTCAACTTCACTGGAACGGATACGAGCAAAGCTGAACGACTGTATTCTATTACTGATCACTGTTCCCCGAAATCACTGCCCCAAATCTGAATCTGATACCCGCAGATATGATTGATTCTCAAAATACTAATACTGTCCCGGGCCAGCGGATACCCAGATTCGCAAACTGGTATATGCATTCCCTGTAGAGATACACTCTAAAAGCACATAGCGAGTAAATGAGAGCCAATACACCCCTATGTTGGGGTAGGTTTTCCCTGTCCTATTTTGTCAGCAGCTAGGGTTTCACTACGCACGCACGGTTTCAAACAACCTAAAATCGGGTAAGCAACCTGTCCTAGTTTGGAATGGTCACTATGGATTCTGAGTATGCACTAGGTCGAATGGTCGAAAAGGGTGCCCCGGTAAAACCGGGGTTTGTGTTCCCATACTGGCAGAGCCCGCAACCGGTCAGCCTTATGGACATGCCTTGACAAGACAAGCCTCCGGCAAACCGCTCAGGAATAGCAGATGGCCAACACGGTGTCCTAGGCACACCAATGCACATGCAATGCAAAGAAACACATAAGCGTAGTCAAAACAGGATATCACGAGTTCGAGTCAAGCTCTCTAAAATCCCCAGCAGAGTCGCCAGAAACTGTAGACGTCCCCGAACGCATCCCGGGAGGGTCAACTCCCGTCATGGTTCGATGTTGGGTCTACTACAGTTCGAAGGACTCAATTTTTGTCGCGGTTCTAAATCTGAACCAAAGAGTCCAACTCTGGCAAATCGTTTTGAAGAAAAACTGATTTTTGAAAAGAAGTGCCAAACATGGACTGCTTTGCCAGATACAGAGTCGCCACCTAAATATTTTTTAAATGGGAAATTTAGGAAACCCTGACTCGGTGCCGAAGGCCACATGTCCGTCATCACCAAAGTGGTCTTGGCTCGGGAGCTTGGGTACGATCGGGGAAGGTCAGCTATGAGCACCCCCTTTCGCCCGGTCCGAAGACCGGCCTCTACTAACCGTGATATCCGATTTTGAAAACATTACATGCTCTTATTCCGGTTATTAGCCTAGAATTACTATGTTATGCGCACAGCAAACAAGTATAGACTAGATTGCCTAATTTGGAAATAAGCATTGCATATCCGTTTGTTTTGAAAACAGTTTGAAATTGCTACTCGCAAGTAGGCTAAAATACGGATTTCAACGAGTTTTTCCAACTCAAGCAATCCAACCTCCACCCACAGGCATTCAAGCAGTTTATCACACATAAGCATTTAGCCGCATGGTAAGCATACTGTCATGGCAACATTCACACGCATGTGGTATGCTAAAGCGTAAAATACTTACATTGTACTCCGTGCCAAAAACAATAACCCGGTTAGCAAACATGCATGACCTAGTTCATGTTAGAGTGGCTAATGCAACACAGGCATAGATGCAATCTAGAGTAGGCTCAGCTAACCTAGACATGGCATGTGAAATGCTACAACTATCACGTACTCAATTTGGAATTGAAAGTACGATGCAGTTTGCATGATGTGCCGAGCCCGATGTATGTAAACAAATGCATGAATGCACGCATGCATCGCATAAGGTATGCTAATTTAAAATGCCCTAATTTACCACTGTAAGCGGATAAATAAAAGGGTTAGAAAGAAGTGGGGATTGGAAGACATACACCCACTCACACACACTTATTACAAAACATGCCCTCACACGGAGAGACCAAAATAATACAGTCCGGAAATAATACAGTCCAAAAGAAAGAATGGATTATTACAAAATTCTAATTATTAAAATTAAATCAAGTAATTAAAAGAAAGGGGGCCTCAGCCCTGCCTCGGGATGTGCGAATGATGCATGCTCGTTGCGACTTGCCCGGAAAAGCCTACACCGTGCCACTGCTGCCTCTGTTTTTGCTGCCCTGCCTCTCCAAAAATTACCAAAGTCCCAGGGATCCTTCCTTGTGTGCTTATGAGTGCCACCGGCTGGAGTAAGTTAACATCGGCTGCTCGTGGTGGCCACCGGCTGCAAAATATTATATCGGCCAGAGATATAGTGCCGGTCGGCACTCTTTCCTGCCGGTCGGCACAAAGTTCCTGCAGAAGACAGTTGACAGCAGCAGCAGACAGCAGTGCATGGCATTGGATTTTTGGACATATTTATGCATGGCCAATGCTTCCCTCTCATAAATGGGACTCAAGGGAGCATGGCTCTTGGTTCTAGGGCTATCAATTTTGCACTTTGGTGCATGATAGCCTAAGAACCAAGGTTGCATTTTCAATGGAAAAAAATGCATGCAAACAAACAAATGAAACCAAAACCTTATCATGCTTAAGGTCAAAGGCCTTGGTGACTTGGGGAATGGAGGTGTGTTTTGCCACTTGAAGTGCAAACACCCCTCACTTCCCACACTTGGTTTGACACCCCAAACCAAGTAATGAAATGCATGTATGCAACATGGCTCGATGATGCAACCTAATAATGCAACTTTCATGTTAAGTATGCAATGCCAATCATACAAGATGCAACATGCAATGTTAACATGAACAAGTCAAACAATGGGGCCAACATTTCACAACACTTAGTTAATCAAACATGCAACAATCATAAAGCAAGCATGCCATGGATTTAACTACAATGAGGCAGCCTTCAACACCCCAAAAACAGTAGCAAAACATGCCTAAAGTAGTGACCAATGAACATGCCAATATGCAAACCAAATAAGGCCAAGTTTAAGGCACCAAAGGAGCACACCTTGCTACCATTAACAAGACCAAACATGGTATATACCAAGCAAACAAAAAAAACAGATTTCTAGCATGCAAAATGAGCCCAAATCCCCCCCATGGCAGCCCCAAAATGCATTGATCATGCAAGCCTACACAATGCCACTTCTTAGGCATAAAAGAGGACCCCTTCGAATCATGAAAATGGTCACATATGTAAGCATACACACATGCTTTATGGACTGAAATAGGGTCACAAATGATGCCAAATCATGAGGATGATCAATGTTGAACATACTAGGAACCAAAATGCATGAGGCTTACAAGCCTAGAATACAAAACAACCATGTCAAGCATCCCAAATGTGACGAAATCAGTGGCTCACCGCCCTCTAACATGGCAAAAAAGTGCTAGCATCTTCATGAAACTAAGCTAAAACATGCAAGAAAACATGACCTCAAAGCATGGCATTTTCTAGGCATAAGAGAGCATTTCAAAGCAAACATGAGAGGCATGTTAAGGACTATAAAAACAACCTAAAATAGGGGTATCACATATCATATTAACCACAAAAATGCTCTGAAACGAAACTAAAGCCTACTATGCAAACATGCTATTATTGAGCTCAAAACAAAGGCAAGCAAAGAGCTAAGGGGAGAGGGGTGTCCCTCCCCTATTTGAGGCTCGAAAATATCATCCTCACCACTGAAAATCCACTGATTTTCAGTGGTGAGAAGATCAAAGAACACCAAAACAAGAAGGCCTAAGGAAAAGGCACCAAAGATGGCCAAACAAGGCTTAAAGTGATGAGGCTTAACTCAAACCATAAAATGACCTTAATGAAGGTTCAAGAACAAGTAAAACAAGACTTTTTATCTTAAACACAAACTCAAAAACAAAAGTAAGGAGGGTAGAAAGAGGTTGCAAGAATGGGGAATCTAAGCAACAAGCTTACCCTTGAAGAACACTTGAAGAACAAAGGTTCCAGCCACCCTCTAGTGATCAAAACCAGCCCAAAACTTCAACAAACAACCTTCCAAGCCTCCTAATCTCGAGCTAGGGTGTAATGGTGTGTGTTTTAGTGCAAAAGTAAGGTGAATCACACTATTTGGTCCCAAAACACACACACACAAGGAGGGAGAAGGGAGATATAGATATATATGGATGTATATCAGAGAATATATGCCTAAGCTCTGGTTTTTGACCTAAAGTTGCTAACCCTAAACAAAGGAGATGAATGCAAGTATATATAGGCCAAAAACTAAGCCAAAACTTAATGACTAAGTAAGGCCAAAAGGTTTCAAGGGGTGCAAAGGGTTCCTAGCTTCTAAGGGAAGCCAAGACAGCTGGCCAAGCTTCTCCAAGAAGCTTGGCCAAGGGTTCAAGCTTCTAGAAGCTTCAAGGGGGTTCAAAAGGGCAAAGGGTGCAATGTTATGCACGGGGAGGAGTGATGGTGTAATCCAGCTGGCACAGCTGTCATGCACCATCCTCAGAGGGGTTCATAAGGGTCACCGGCCAGCCAAAACAGTCACCGGCACAAAAAGGTGCCGGCCGGCATCATACAGTGCCGATCGGCCAAGGATCCGGATAAAAGAGTGCCGATGGCTACTAGGGAGAGCCGGTGGAGGTGTAAGGCAGCCGGTGGGTTCTAGGGATGGCTAACAGGCCTTCCCCTACCCTCAAATGCAAACACACACAAGCCTTGGTGGAAAACCAAGCACAGAACAAACCGGTTAAGAGATCCTGAGGCACGGCGCGCAGTCGGGACCTCCGGGAACTCAAAACGAACACAAACATGGATAATCACCGGGTGTTCAAGCGGTGATGTCCAAGTCTTGAGGACGGTCAAAAATGGGGTGTCTACAGCGAGTCGCACTGTTTTATGCAGTTGACACTCGCGCTATTTTGCAGGTCGCACTATTTTGTGCAGTTGACACTCGCGCTATTTTGCGCGTCGCACTGTTTTGTACATTTGACACTCGCGTTATTTTGGCCGTTGCACTGTTTTGTGCAGTTTATCACTCGCGCTATTTTGCGGGTCGCACTGTTTTGTGCAGTTGACGCTCGCGCTATTTTGCGCGTCGCACTATTTTGTGCAGTTGACAGTCGCGCTATTTTGCTGGTCGCACTATTTTGTGCAGTTGACACACGCGCTATTTTGCGCGTCGCACTTTTTTTTTGCAATTGACACTCGCGCTATTTTGCGCGTCGCGCTGTTTTGTTTTGCGGGTCGCACTGATTTGTGCTGTTGACACTCGCGCTATTTTGCGCGTCGCACTGTTTTGTGCAGTTGACACTCGCGCTATTTTGCGCGTGGCACTGTTTTGTGCAGTTTATCACTCGCGCTATTTTGCTCGTCGCACTGTTTTGTGCAGTTGACACTCGCGCTATTTTGCGCGTCGCACTGTTTTGTGCAGTTGACACTCGCGCTATTTTGCGGGTCGCACTGTTTTGTGCAGTTGACACTCGCGCTAATTTGCGCGTCGCACTGTTTTGTGCAGTTGACACTCGCGCTATTTTGCGCGACGCACTGTTTTGTGCAGTTGACACTCGCGCTATTTTGCGCGACGCACTGTTTTGTGCAGTTGACACTCGCGCTATTTAGCGAGTCGCAATGTTTTGTGCAGTTGACACTCGCGCTATTTTGCGCGTCGCACTGTTTTGTGCAGTTGACACTCGCGCTATTTTGCCCGTCGCACTGTTTTGTGCAGTTGACACTCGCGCTATTTTGCGAGTCGCAATGTTTTGTGCAGTTGACACTCGCGCTATTTTTGCACGTCGCACTGTTTTGTGCAGTTGACACTCGCGCTATTTTGGCCGTCGCACTGTTTTGTGCAGTTTATCACTCGCACTATTTTGCTCGTCGCACTGTTTTGTGCAGTTGGCACTCGCGCTATTTTGCGCGTCGCACTGTTTTGTGCAGTTGACACTCGCGCTATTTTGCGCGTCGCAATGTTTTGTGCAGTTGACACTCGCGCTATTTTGGGCGTCGCACTGTTTTGTGCATT
>JAPPVO010000846.1:0-24708 GCA_030407325.1 Camellia japonica | reverse complement strand
CTTTATTTTTTGCTCGTTTGGTTTGGTTTGCATACGATGTTGCTTGATGTGGTGATCCAAACTTGTTTTGCAGATGGTTGGAAGGATAGCCGAACTAGGCCGCCGGCAATGTGATGCCATTGAAAGAATTGGCCGCTTAAAGTTTGAAGCTGAAGTTGAAAGAAGCAGGGCCGAGTTCGAGGCGATGAGGGCCGCAATGGAAAGTGCTCGAGCCGAAGCTGAAAAGGAGAGGGCTCAGACTGCTGACCGGCTTAGATCCAAAGCCGAGGATAAGGCGAACGCGAGCGAGGAGTCGCTCAAGTTAGCCTAGGAGGCGCTTTCCAAGGCAGAGGCCGAGTTAGAAGAATTGAAGGCGGCCAAGGAAAAAGTCGAATTTGTAGCTTCTACGGCGCTAGAAGCTGGGAAGAGTGCCGCCTTAAAGGAATACGTAGATGAGGTCCCCAAATTCGAGAATCGGGGATTCAAACATGGATGGCTCAAAGCCCTTGCTGCCGCTGGAGTTACATTGGCCTTGCCAATTTCATACGAGCAAGTGGACATTGAGCCACTTGAGTCTGATCCCGAGGATTGATCTGGGAGACATTCTAGTTTTATCAGGTATCTTTAATTTCAATGTACGTTTTTGTTTAGTGGTTTCAAGGTAATTTTCATGTATAAATTAGTTACTATCTGCGCTCAATTTATTAATGAAAATTTCCTTCTCGTTTCACTGTTACTTGTATGCAATTTTTGATATTAATAAAAGGGTTTTGCCTTCCACTACTTTGGATAACAGTGTAATCTTGGCCATTATATTAGTTTAATTTCAATTTATCCGAACAAGTAAATCGACTCTTGGTGCCGAATAGGACTAGTAAATCGATTCATGAAGCGGCTCTCAAGCCGAATAGATTGATGAATCTGCCCTTGCCCAGCTGGTTCATGAAATTGAAACGCCGAATAACACAATGTTGATAAGTGTATTCGTGAAGCGGCTGCGACACTCCAGCTGAATAGATTGATGAATCTGATCTTGCCCCAGCTGTTCATGAATTTGAAACGCCGAATAACACAATATTGATAAGTGTATTCATGAAGCGGCTGCGGCACTTCAGCCGAATAGATTGATGAATCTGCCCTTGCCCCAACTAGTTCATGAATTTGAAACGCCGAATAACATAATGTTGATGAGTGTATTCGTGAAGCGGCTGCGGCACTCTAGCCGAATAGATTGATGAATCTGCCCTTGCCCCAGCTGGTTCATGAATTTGAAACGCCGAATAACACAATATTGATGAGTGTATTCGTGAAGCGGCTATGGCACTCAAGCCGAATAGATTGATGAATCTACCTTGCCCCAGCTGGTTCATGAATTTGAAACGCCGAATAACACAATATTGATCAGTATATTCGTAAAGCGGCTGCGGCACTCAAGCTGAATAGATTGATGAATTTGCCCTTGCCCCAGCTGCTTCATGAATTTGCCCATGCGGAAGTTAAGACTGCCAAATCAGTATTTGATGGGTGCACAACTTGGTCGGCATCGGGCTGTTAAGGTTTCGATATTAATGAGATTGCCTTGGAGGCGCTGCCCTCGTAGGGAATCAATGAATGAAGGTCCTATTTAAGTGCTCAGTGAGCAACTCAGTCCAGGTCTTTGACGAAGAATAAACAAGCACGAATGTCGAATAGACTCTTCTTTAACAGTAGAGGAAGCGAGGACGCTAGCTGAGCTGGGAGGAGACATGAATCGAAATGGTGAACCTTCGCGTTCGGGAGGTAGGATTCGAGGGATCGAGAGAGACGTCAATCTCCTCGTCGTCGAAGTAAGTCGCCCAGGAGGGACAAAGAGCCACAGGGCAAATCCCCGCAACCCCGTTCTGGAAGGGAGCCCGGTGAGAACCCACGCCCATTGAGTTTTGCAGTCTTTGTGGGGAATAGGCCCATGACAGATGCGGACTCGATCGTTAGAGATTCAAGTGTGGCAGTCGAATTTGCTCGACAGATTTTTTCTCCGAGGTCCAGCAGTCGATGGTAGGTCGACAAAACTTCGAAGTGTTTTGTAAAGGCATTCACAGTGCGGTGAAGGGGCTCTATACTGCCTACGAAATCGACATGCGTCTCCGTGCTTCCCACTGAGAAATAGAGAAGAGGGATAAACGTATCCGAAGTTTGGAGGCTCGCGCAGAAGCGACTGAGCGTGAGCTAAGGAAGGTCAAGGCTGTTCAGGCACAACCCGTCGGACAGGTTAACCTAATCATGGAAGAAAGGCTCACCCAGCGGCTTATCAGTACCGCGCTCGCCGATCGCGATACGGCGAGCATGTTCGCGATGGAATCCGCGAAGGGGAGGGCCTATGAAAAAGGCTTCCACGATGGCCGGAAAGTAGGGATACAGAAGACCAAGAAAAAGCTTGCCGAGGAAGTTTGCCGATGCGAAAATCGTGGATTTAAGCATGGTTGGATCAACGCGCTTCAGGCCGAGGAAGCTCTCCGAGTAGCAGGGGTCGATTCGGCATTGCCACTATACCAACGTAACCATTTTCCATTTTCCGCCTTTGAAGTTGAACAGAGTGAGGATGAGGGCGACGCCGTATAAAAATATTCAATGTAACGTTCGAACGCAGATCGCGTTCATAACTATGTAATTATTGCCTGATTGAATAAAACGTTCTATTTTAAATGTTTCATTGTAATTTTCATTCGGCACACCTGTGTTTGCATGCGTTTCATTGTATAAACATTAACCGGCTCGAATCAACTAGGCGTTTTAATTTCGAACTGTTATATGCCGGCTTGTCATGAGCATTCTTTACTAAATATATTTTTGGCGTGTCACGCAAGGTCAATTGCGCCGATGAGGTTCCGAATTCGGAGGCTTAACCGTCCCAAAGGTGTCGTACACCAGGGGCTCCGAATCCGAAGACAGTTAGCCCATCTATAATTGCTGTTTATATAATTAGGCCATTTTAACTCAAAAAAAGCCAAAGATTAATACATGGAGTGGCTGTGGCCAATATCGCTCGACGTCCGTCTTTTGGAGTTCAATGTTAATGAAATCGCCTCGGGGCCACTGCAAGGATTTTAGAAATAAATCGCCTCAGACTTTTCGCTACAGTGACTTCGCTTACTGTGCTCAGACTCGATTTAAAACGATTTTGTTGCGTGGGGTTAGATAAGTGTGAATGTCGAATGGAGTTTTTCTTCAGCAGTAGAGAAGAAACTCAGACTCTAGCTGAGCTTGACATTGCAATGAATCGCAGCAGAGAACCCACTCGCGCGGGAGGTAGGGCGTTCAAAAAATGGGAAAAACGTCAGCCTTTAAGTCGTCAAAGCAGATCACCTCGAAGGGAGAAACAGCAATGGCGAAGTTCTCCGCAATCGCGACCGAGAAATGAGGCCGACGTAGCTCCGCGACCGTTGAGTATTACTGTTTTCGTGGGGAATTTCTTTCTTGTCTTGGATCTTGGCCTTGACGTTGTCTATGGTGTCAAAGGTCCCCGCCTCAAAGGTGATTATATCGTCGTTGTGAATCGTGGATTCAAGCACGGTCAGATCAAAGCATTTCAAGTTGCCGGTGCTCTCTGGTCAGCGGGCGTTGACTCGGGGCTGCCGCTTGTACCAACGCGACGCCGTATGAGAATAGACATTTTAATGCTTTGAACGCGGATTGCATTTCTTGTAATTACTGTTTAATCGAATAAAATGTTTCATTCTAAAAGTTTATCTCATTCTGACTTTTTGTACGCTTAATTAAGCATCTTATTTTCAATGCTGGAACGTCTTGTCTTGTTCATGCGGTTGTGCTGGTTCAACCTACATATCACTGCTTCGATGTGTAAATGTCTTCATTCTGGAGGGCACTCCGAATTCAGAATATTACTCAGCCCTTGAACGTCGCTCGGTGGCACTATTTGGTCAGCCGAATTTGGAGGCTTTATCGGCCTGAAGACGTCGTGCGCCGATGGGGCTCTGAATCCGGAGGCTTTATTGGCCCAAAGACGTCATGCGCCGATGGGGCTCCGAATTCGAAGACTATTTGGCCAATCATGACATCCACGAAGGGCGCTCCTTTCCGGAGGCTTTATCGGCCCAAAGACGTCATGCGCCGATGGGGCTCCGAATCCGGAGACTATTTGGCCAATCGTGATATCCACGAAGGGCGCTCCAAATCCGGAGGCTTTATCGGCCCAAAGACGTCATGCGCCGATGGGGCTCCGAATCCGGAGACTTAAATTGGCCAATCGTGTATCCACGAAGGGTGCTCCAAATCCGGAGGCTTTAATCGGCCCAAAGACGTCATTCGCCAATGGGGCTCCGAATCTGGAGACTTTAATTGGCCAATCGTGATATCCACGAAGAGCGCTCCGAATCCGGAGGCTTTATCGGCCCAAAGACGTCATGCGCCGATGGGGTTCCGAATCCGGAGACTTAAATTGGCCAATCGTGATATCCACGAAGGGCGCTCCGAATCTGGAGGCTTTAATCGGCCCAAAGACGTCATTCGCCGATAGGGCTCCAAATTCGGAGACTTTAATTGGCCAATCATGATATCCACGAAGGGCGCTCCGAATCCGGAGGCTTTAATTGGCCCAAAGACGTCATTCGCCGATGGGGCTCCGAATTTGGAGACTATTTGGCCAATTGTGACATCCACGAAGAGTGCTCCGAATCCGAAGGCTTTATCAGCCCAAAGACGTCATGCGCCGATGGGGCTCCGAATCCAGAGACTTAAATTGGCCAATCGTGATATCTACGAAGGGCGCTCCGAATCCGGAGGCTTTAATCGGCCCAAAGACGTCATGCGCCGATGGGGCTCCAAATCCGAAGACTTTAATTGGCCAATCGTGATATCCACGAAGGGCGCTCCAAATCCGGAGGCTTTATTGGCCCAAAGACGCCATGCGCCGATGGGGCTCCGAATCCGGAGACTTAAATTGGCCAATCGTGATATCCACGAAGGGCGCTCCGAATCCGGAGGCTTTAATCAGCCTAAAGACGTCATTCGCCGATGGGGCTCCGAATCCGGAGACTTTACTTGGCCAATTGTGATATCCACGAAGGGCGCTCCGAATCCGGAGGCTTTAATCGACCCAAAGACGTCATTCGCCGATGGGGCTCCGAATTCAGAGACTATTTGGCCAATCGTGACATCCACGAAGGCGCGCTCCGAATCCGGAGGCTTTATTGGCCCAAAGACGTCATGCGCCAATGGGGCTCCGAATCCGGAGACTTAAATTGGCCAATCGTGATATCCACGAAGGGCGCTCCGAATCTGGAAGCTTTAATCGGCCTAAAGACGTCATTTGCCGATGGGGCTCCGAATCCGGAGACTTTAATTGGCCAATTGTGATATCCACAAAGGGCACTCCGAATCCAGAGGCTTTATCGGCCCGAAGACGTCATGCGCCGATAGGGCTCCGAATCCGGAGACTTTATTTGGAACACTTTTGAGCTGGATTGCACAGCGAGTAAACAGGAATCTTTGCATTACAGAAGTGGAAAGTGTACTAGGTGAGCCATTCAGAACCAATATCATTCCCCACAGGTCGGGTTTAATGATAGAATTTGCGCAAGTGTGTTAAGAGCAAGGTCGCGTGCCTAATTTTCCATCAACCGGCCTCCTATCATCCGAAAGTACCTTTAGGAGCAACTTTCCCGGCGTGTAACGGCGCAGCTGGACGCGTTGAGCATACGTCTTGGGAAGCCGCTACTGGTATCGCCTAGAGCTTCCATGGCTTTTCGTCAAGGAGCCGTCCAACGTCGTCGAGACCATCTCGATTCGACACTTCAGTGGAGTTGACCTGCGTCTCCGTTGGTGTTTTTCCAGAAAAGAGATAGCATGCTTGTGCAGATTGCTGGGAACCACGGATTTGCTCGATGTCGTGTTCGGTCGGGAAGCGTAGCAGCTGATGATAGGTGCTCGGCACGGCCTGAATAGTATGCAACCAAGTTTGCCCCATGATGAGGTTATACGGAGAAGGGAGCTTGACGACCAAGAATTCCACATCCACTGTTTGGGAGCCCGCCCGAACGGGTAACGTGATTTTTTCCAACGGGTACTCTGGATTTGCGTTGAAGCCGAATAATGGATGAGGAGCCGGAGACAGGTCTGATTCGTTGAAGCCGAGTTTGAGGAAGGTCTCGTAATACATGACCTCCGAAGTGCTCCCCTGGCTATGAGGACGCGTTTAACGGTAAATCGGTTCACGTGTAGTTCAATGACCAATGGATCAATATGAGGGAGTGTTATGCCGATAAGATCGAAATCGTCGAAGGTAATACTCGGAGCTTCGTGGGGCTGTTTCGTTTGTGTACGTTGCTTCTGGGAGGCTGAATGAATTGCGTGTATGGTACGTGGCGTTGGAAGGCTGTATATCATATGTATAACGCTGAGGGGAGGTGACTCCTACCGAAGGGCAACAGTTTTGATTGTGCTATTCCGTACGTGTTGCTGGAGCCGACCATCTTGCACCAATTCCTCAAGGTGGTCTTTCAAGACATAGCAACTGTCCGTGTCATGACCGTGATCTTTGTGATATTCACAACGCCTGTCCCGCCTTCTTATGTCAGGAGGTCCCACCATCTTGGACGGCCATTTGAAGAACAGAAGATGTTGGATTTTGGACATAATCGAGCTGATTGGCTCTGACAGCTCCGTATATTTCTTGTCGGCGCGCTTTGTGCACCTGCTATCGACCTACAGTTGCTCATTTACTTGGTGTGAGCATTGATCGCTGGAACGGCGAGAATCCCGTCTCTTGTCTCGTTTAGCCCGCTGTCGTGGTTCAGGGCTTTGAGGTGGTGCGGAGCTTATTGGCTGAGCGATTTCGGGAGGGGCCGTTTTGTTGGCGACGCGTCCGGCTTTAACCTGCAAGGCATCATCTTCCACTTTGCAGTATTCCTCTACTTTCTTCATTAACCCCCAGACCGTTTTGGGGGTCTTCTAGTCAGGAACTACGGAGGGCACTATCTGGGTGTAATCCCATTTTGAAGGCGGTGATGGCCATGGAGTCGTTGCAAGCGTCGTCAACAAGATTAAAGCATTCCCAATATCGCGCCAAATATTCTCTTAGTGTTTCTCCTGGCAGGATTTGCATTGCCTAGAGAGAGTCGGCTTGCTTCGGCTGGACTTCGTTGGTGATGAATCTGGCCCTGAAGGATTTCTGTAATTGGTGGAAGGTTTTGATCGAAGCCGGCTCCAGTTTATAATACCACCTGACCGCTAGTGGTCCCAAACTGTTGGAAATATTCGGCACATGAGGCCTCGTCGTCTACATACAATGTCATGGCCTGCTTGTAGTGGCGGATGTGGTCGATGGGGTCTGATTGCCGTCGTACAAGGTGAACGACGGTGCTTTGAATTTCTTGGATAGCGCAACCTTTGCAATCCGTCGTACGAAGGGATCGTGTTGGTCTTCGTCCGAACTGTTCCTTCTTCGCTTGTGCATTGTGCGGGGACTTTCTTCGGAAGAACTGGTGGTTTCATGTCGTCCCTTCTTCCTAGGCTCCGGGGATAATGAGTCAGAGTCGCTATCAGTGTCTTGTCGTGCTCGAGGTTATCGACCACCTGCCTTCAGAGATCATTCCGGATTTAGGCGCGCAGCTTGCTTGGACTTCCCATTTCCAAGGCCAAATCTTTACGAAGACGTTCGTTCTCAACGATCATGTTCTCCAACCTCTGTTCATTTTGCTTTGCTTGTTCCATGATCGCCTGCATTGTCTCGTGCTCCGAAGTCGAGGTGAGGCGAAATTCAAGGCACGTCTTACGGCGATAGTCTCTGTTCCAAACAAGTTTGTTGGAGTGGTTTATCTTGCGGTATAGGGTCGACAGTGACTATCGGAGGATCTTCTGTCACGCTCACCATGGATGTGCTTGAGTATTCCCACAGACGGCGCCAATTGTGGAGAAGTGGTTTGGAAATACTCTTCTGATCCTGGGGAACGCTCGTGATCCTCTTCTAGTCACCTGAAAAGGAATAAACACTCCGGTCGGGGGTGCCAAAATTAGCATTCCGACAGACAAGTTAGTCTCTACACTCAAGAATGCTTGTATTCTAAGTTAAGCACAACAATTCTCACATACCTTTCTTAGTCTGTTGTTCCTTTATTTATACTTGTTTCCTGGGCCTCGTGGCCAGGCCCACTTGTCACTCATTATCCTCTTATTTACTCGGCTCCATAGTTCAGTATCTATTCGGCCTATCTATTATATTCGGCATCCTTATGTGCAGGGTAGAGCCGTATAATATCTGTCTTCTAGAGTACGCTTCTGATTATTCCAATTATCCGGCTCCCACATATTTGCAAGACTGATCAAACTAACTGTGAGACCATCATGCACACAATCAATGAATTCCGCCTCATTTATGGCCAACAAATCAGCCTCCAAAAATCTGAAATGGTCATCTCTCCTAATGTGGCTAGTAGAAAGGCTAAAGAGCTAAATCAGTTTTGTGGAATAGCCTTAACCCATAATTTGGGTAAATACCTTGGAGTGCCCTTCCTTCACAGCAGAGTTCAGAGAGGCATGTACAACAACATTTTGGAGAAACAAGCTATCCTCCTGGAAAGCTAATACTTTATCCCTAGCTAGACGAATTACCATCATTCAGTCTGTAACCTCATCCATACCCTCTTACATCATGCAAACCAACAAGCTTTCGCAGAGTGTGTGTAAACAACTTGACAAACTCAATAGGAATTTCCTATGGGGGGACCAAGGAAGCAAGAGGAAGTTCATCTTGCAATTAATTGGAGAAAGTTTGTAAGAACAAGCAGCAGAAAGGCCTTGGCATCAAAAAGCAGAAGACCAAAACCTAGCCCTTCTAACAAACTTGGATGGAAACTTCTTAGTGATAAGGATTCAACCTGGACAACAGTGCTCAAAGGTAAGTACCTTCAAAAAGAACCCTTGATGGATTGGCCTATTAAAAGATTGGCTTCACAACCTGGAAAAGTATAATCAAAACCAGAGATCTTCTTAAGAAAAGTGCCAAGTGGTTAGTCAGTAATGGCAAGAACATCTCCTTCTGGAATGACTAGTGGTGTGGAGATTCTATTATTGCATCTCTATGCCCTGGTGACCATACCTCTAACTGTTTGAAAGTAGCTGATGTAATCAAGAAAGATGGGACCTGGAATCTTGGGGCAGTTGCTGACTTCATTCCTTAATCCATTCTGCAGAGCATGTCACAAATTCATTTGCCTCATTTTGTTGAAGTCTTAGACAATCCCTACTAGAAAGGAGCTCCAACTAGAAACTTCACTGTTAGTGCAACTTATGATCTCTTAACAGATATGGACCAACACAGTGGCACTGTAAGCTGGAACTGGATCTGGAAACAAAAGATTCCACAAAAGCTAAAATATTTTTGCTGGCTACTATTCCATGAGCGTTTATTAACCAGCCACCACTAAAGTGTTAGAGGTTTGACCATGGATGACAGATGCCCCAGGTGCAGCTCAACTCGGGAAGACATAAGTCACCTGTTCAGAGAATGCCCTAAAGCTAAAGCTATTTGGCTTGCTATTAGAAACCACAGATGGCTTGAGCTAAGTGAACAACAAACTTGGAAGCAATGGCTTCAAGTTAAGCTGAGAAGCAAGAAGAGAAAGACCTATCAAATTCCTTGGGGCATTGTGTTTTTATTCACTGTGTGGACAATTTGGAAACCTAGAAATAATTTTTTTTAGGCAAAAGGAATACAATGTTCATGAAGTCATCCGATACATTCAACACCAAGCAGCTGAAACCTATGCAGCATTCCAATCTGACCACCTTACTGGACAACTTCTAGAACAACAAACTAACTAGGCTTTACCTTTTGTAGGAAAAATCAAACTCAATATTGATGGTTGCTCAAAAGGAAATCATGGACCAGCTGGCTATGGAGGTCTCTTCAGAGATGAGAGAGGAGCCTGGGTGCATGGATACCATAGGAGACTTGATGAAGCAACTAGCTTGGACGCTGAGCTTTAGGTAGTGTATCAAGGCCTAACTATCATTCTTGAGAAAGCAATGCGAGATATAATTATAAAGTTCGATTCTGTGCGCATTGTTAAACTTATCTAGGAAGAATCTGGTCCCAATTTTCAACACAATGCACTTCTTGAGGATACCAAGTTCCTGATACAGAGATTCAATTGTACCATTCAACACATCCACCAAGAAGGCAACAAAAGTGCTGATGGTCTGGCAAACTTATAAGCTAATCACCCTGAATCTTTTGTTTTTCTTAATGACCCTCCTACTGAGGTTGCAAGCCTACTTGTTGCAGACATATTAGGGTCCTCTTCTGTGTATCAAGGCAATATGCCTTAACTCTCCGTTCTACTTTTCTTTCCTTTGAATCGAAAAAATAAATAAATAAATAATGAATTTTACTCACATCATTAACTAATTTATATAAGATGTTCATCTCATCCTTGATAAAGATACACAAATGTTCATTTTACATTTCATGTAAGTTTTTCTTTTTTTAAAAAAAAGGACAAAAAACCAAAAAAAAACAATCATTCTAAGATGATATTTGTGATTGCTGCCAATATGAATGTTTTTTTCGCCTCATCAAACTTACAATTGTGAAGGGCAAAGCATTAGAACATTCCCACTTTTATCATTTGAGAAACTACACACTCACACCCATACATACACCAAAGTACAATGCACATTCAGCCCATGCTCTCCCCAATAATTGGAGAGGAAGAATTTTTTCAGCTATGTTTGGTTAAAAGATTTGAAAAAAAAAATTAAATATATATTAATTAGATAAAATATAAATATATAAATATATTTTATTTATATTTCATCTATTTTCTTTTTTCTTTCCAAATTTCTTCCTAAATATTCTAGTTTCTTAATAGCGTTAGCAAATGCGGAATACTGTCAACATGACATGAGAGAGAGAAAGGGAGAGAGAGTAAGGAGGTTGGATTCCTATTATACGAAATCGAACAGGAATGTTGGATCATAGAAGTAAGAAAGATGGGATCTTCACCATCTTCATGGATAATTTACCAGAGAGCATGACTCGAAAAGGTCTCTTCAAGTTGTTTACAAAGTTTGGGATAGTCAAGGATGTATTCATTCCAATGAAGAGAAAGAAACTAACAGGGTCAAGATTTGGGTTTGTTAAGTATGGTTGTCGAGTTTCTACTGATGTGGCAGTTCAAAATGCGAATGGGACTTGGTTGGAGAATAAAGAACTGAAAGTCAAAAAAGAAGATTTTCGAGAAGGTAAATCAAAAGAAGGTCTAGAGGATGGAGATAACAAGGAAGTCAGTTGTGAAGGCCGATGGAAATAGAATGATTGATGAAAGTTATGTATTGAAGCCATTTGTGGAAGGGACGTCGTTTGCTGATATAGTGAAGAATGAGGTTAATCAAAGAAACAATGAAGTGATTATACAAGTAGAGAAAACTGGTAATGGTTGGCTTTATGAAAGCGTGATCATCAAAATTAGGTGTTATATTTATTTTGATGAGTTTAAGAAGGAATTCCTGAAGAGAGAATGGAAGGATGTGCAAGTTAGATCAGAAGGGGGAAGATTAGCAGTGTTATCCTTCAAAAATGTGGAAGATATGAAGAAAGGCAAAACCAGTTTGAAGGACTGGATCTTTGAATGGTGTGATACCATGATGGAATGGAAGCCAGGATTTCATGTCCAACAAGAAAGATATATATGGATTAGTTGTTTCAGTGTTCTATTTAACTTGTGGAACACGAAAACGTTCAGAGACATCGGAGCAACTTGGGGGGAGGTAATTCAAATAGATTATGATACGTTAAGTGGCGAGTCCTTCCATGGTGGCAAGATTAGAATTCTCACAAGGTGCATGGAATTTATTAACAAAGTGGTTGTATTGAGATGTAAGGGTGTTTCGTACCCAGTTAGAGTGTGCGAAAATATTGATTTAGTATCTTGTTCGGAGTTATTCTGTTACAAGTGTAAAGGTTTGAAGCAAAATGGTGCACCACTTGAATCCAGTGGCAGTGGCAATATGGTGCTACGAAGGGCAGGGATGATAGTTGTGGACGATGATGAGCATTCACCAATGGCAAAAGTGTTAAGCAATGATATTGAAATTACACACAGTAGCAAATCTGTGTGTGCCAAGAAAAATGAGGCGATTGATGAGAGGGGAATGGAATGGGAATCTGGAGTAAAAGAAACTGATATAAGTATATGGAAGGCAAAAGGTGGCAGTTTGCTTAGGAAAGAGTCAAGTGTACCAGAGGAGCGGCTCTATAGGGAAGCAAATACTGAAGACATTAATGAAGTAGATGGAAGCATCCAAAAGGCTGGATTTATTAGAAGTTTTAATGGGTCTGAAGATACTAGGCCTAGTATAAGTGGCATTGAAAAAGGCCCAACATGGTAATGTAGTATGTGGATCATTAAATAATGATCTTATTTATTCAGCCCAAGCTCACTTATGTAATGGAAATTCGAGTGGGAACCCTACTTCTTCTAAATTAAGGAATGCCTTGTCTGAAGAGGGCGGTAACAGAAAAAAAGAGGAGATTTATGAGAAAGTGCCAGAATGGAAGGAGAGAAAATTATTGTCGTATCCCAGCTAGAAGCAATTTCCAAAGAGAAGCCATCTTTAGAGCAGTAGCAACTGCAACTTCGGTATCTTTGTCTCATAACAGTAGATCAAGTAGAAGAGGACAGATGCGAAGAGAAGCTGAGATAACAGTACAAACTGGTAAAGATTTGGGGATCGATTGGCAAAGGAATGAGGAGGATACAATTAATAAGATTATGGAACTTGAAGAATATGATCTCGAAAGGGTCATTAATAGGGTTGAGGCTTACCAAGCTTAATGGTTAGCTTGAAAGGGATTAGGAGTTATAAAAAGTTTTAATGATTACTATGTCCTGGAATATTAGAGGTCTAGGAAGACTCGAAAAAAGAAGGAGAATCAAAAGCTTGGTAAGAGAAAGGAAGGTGGACATTTTAATGCTACAAGAGACTAAAAGAAGCTGTTTGGATGAGAGGATGATTAGATCAATTTGGCCTTGGGAAATAATGGATTATATAGTGGTACATGCTGTTGGAAGTGCAGGGGGATTACTTTCGGTTTGGAATCCTGAGATTTTCTCAATGAAGGTTTGTTGTAGCACTAAAAATCTCATCATTCTTTCAGGTATTTCAAATAGTTCTTTTGGTTGTGTCATTGTTAATATGTATGCTCCAAATGAGGTTGCTAATAGAAGAAAAAGTATGGGAATCAACTGTTAGACTAAAATCCTTATTCACAAATCCTTGGTGTATGGGGGGTAGATTTCAATGAGATTAGGGTGATAGGGAAAACAAAGGGTTGTTTAAGGAGGGATAGGGGCATGTCTGATTTTAATGAGTTTATTGAGAGTTGGAGATGACTGATATTCCTATGCAAGGTAGAAAATACACTTGGAGCAATACTCAAAAGGGGGTGAGATGGAGTAGGATTGATAGGTTCTTGTTTGAGCTAGCATGGTTAGAAAAGTTTGACTTCAAATTATGGGGCTTACCTAGGATTGTCTCTGATCATTGTCCAATAGTGGTTAGAGAAGATGCTAGGGATTGGGGTCCAAAGCCATTCAGATTCATAAATGCTTGGTCTTTGCATCCTAATTTCAAGCAAACAGTTGCAGCAGTATGGTTTGAGGTCCAAGAAGAGGGGTGGGCTGGGTACAGACTGAGGAAAAAATTCACAGCCTTGAAGCACAAACTAAAGCTGTGGAACCATGAGGTTTTTGGGAATGTGGATCACCAACTACAACAAGCTGAGGAGGTTTTACATAGCTTTGATTTGGAGGCAAAAAACAGGGAATTAAATGAATCTGAAAATAAAAGAAGATGTAAAGTCAAGGACATGGTGTGGAAATTAAGAAAGAGAAATGACTCACTATTGTTTCAGAAATCCAGATTAGATTGGACTCAGATGGGGGAAAAGAATACTAGATTTTTTCACATCTGTGCCAGTAGAAGGAGATGTAATGTAAAGACCCTAATTTTTGTAATTACCATTAAATCCCTAACCTTGAGTTGATTTCAATAAAGCCCTTGAATTTTCGCTTAATTGCTTTTTAAACCCTAGAATCGGGAAGCATCGCGGATTAACTCGAGTAAACCCTAATTGATCCATAGATTAATAATCACCTTTAAAACCCTATTATTAATTATTAGACCCTATAATTATAGATTAATCACTTTGAAATCCTAATTCCAGTAATACCGTTTTTGCTTGGTTTCTCGCCTTTGTTTGCGCTTTAATTTAACGGGACCCAAATTTATTATTTTAACTATTTTCTAATGTTAGTATATTGTATACTAAATATCAAGGTTATACTATCTTATTTTATTTCATTCCAAACCTTAATTGTAATATTTTCTTAATTAATTTACTTATGCCTATTATTTTATGTTTATAAATACAAATATCTTATATATATATATATTTCTTGGAGCCCAAGTAGTTGGCCATGTGATGGATGAAATGGCCTTGATGGCAACTTTGACAAATTACACTTATATAACTTGGTCCCTAAGAAACCTCCCAATCCTTCTCTTATATATATATGCACACTTCTTCCCCTCATTTTACACTTTTTTCAACCATGCACTAGAGTGAGTGAGAGTGATCTTGGAAAAAAAAAAAAAAAAAAGAGAGAGGGAGAGAGAGAAAGGAGAAGAGAAGAAGAAAAAGAAGAATTGTGTTGAGTCTTGTACAACAAAGGTAAACCTACATCACCTTCTTCTCTCAAGTTCTTTTACACTTGTTTTTCCCTATATATGTTGTAGTCTAGGCCTACACTCTTGTATAAATGTATATTAATCAAGAAAGGGTATGCTTCTTTTTCTTTCCTAAATTTCCAGCACAAATCTTTTCCCTCTCTTGAATTTATTTTCCTATCAAGCTCAAGAAACTCAAAATCTGTTTTTATGGTGTAATATTTGTATGTCTAGAGTTTGAGATAATTTTTGTAGGACCTAAGGATGAATTTTATAACCTAAACAATTTTTCTAAGTTTTTTACTCACAGAACCAGAAAAACAGTCAACTTTCTCTATTTTTATAAAATTCCAGAAACATAATCTTGAGTCCAATTTTATGTCAAAATCTTAATCTTGGTGTTATATTTTAACTAAAATTTGTTTGAACTCAAGAGAGTGAGGGATTCGAGAGAAAAACGATTTGCGTAACTGTCAACGAATCTGGACAGATCTTGGTAATTCTGAATTATCTTAAAATCTAAAATACCTATCCTACTTTCGTAAATTGAGTTTGAAACTAGACTTATTTATCTACAAACTCACATGAGACCAGGTACTTAGGGCCAATAAAAGTATTTTTTTTCATAATTATTTTCAAATCTAGAAATCTGGAAATTTGTGTTAATATGCTCTTATTTGGTTTGCAACTCTTGTATTCTATTTTTCTTGAATGTTTTAGTCTTGATATGTAATCTATGATAAATTGTAAATTCACTTTACCATGATAAATTACTTGTTGTTTAGTTTGGATTTGTAATTATATTGACCATGCTTTGCTATAACTGAGAACATAATGCACTTAATAAAGGGAAAATCAAATGGATGGTAATGGGTTGCAATCATTGTATTAAATTTTATGAGATAATGAACGATGGATTCAAGAGTATGATATAGTGGAAGGTGTTCTATTTTTGTGAAGTCTTGCGCAAGTGTGTTTTCGAACCCTAACATGGCACGAGAGGTATTCTAGCTGCTTAACGGAAATGGAAGGCATAAGGGTAGCAGTGAGGGTCTCACACAGAGAGAGTATCCCTAGAAGCCCGTTTCCTTGGGGCAAACCGTGATGTCACCACTCGGGTATGTAACCAAGGTGCGTGGGCATCATTGGTAATTGTGCAGTAAGCGACGCACTGGTGGTTATGAGGTAAGCGACGCATTGGTATTGTATTAACCATGGGGGGGTCAGAATTGCCCATGGCCAGTGTTAGTGGTTGGGTAGGAACGACATTCCATGGGGAGTTGCCTAGAACTAACCTAAAATTGACTATTATTCATGAGAATTGAAATTTAATTATAAGCTCTGGTTAACTATTTCTTTCGATGTATGTTATGATTGTGTCGTTATGTTACTTGTGTATTTGGAATGGGAAAAGGGTCGGGGTGTGTGTGTTTATGGGCATTCCAAGCTCATGGCGTTTTATGCCAGGTGAAGGCGAGTTTTACACCGAGGACGGAATCCCTAAAAGTTTTGAGGAACCATGGCTGCCTTAGAGATTAGATTTCATAATTCCTGTATTTTGGATAATCTTTTTGTATTAAGGAATTGATCTGTATTTAAAGACTTAAAGAATTTTATCTGTAACTATTGTTAATATTTTCTTTTAGTGTAATTATTTGTATTTTGTACTTAAAAATGATGTGTATCCGCTAGTTAAACCTCAGTGTATCATTGTATTATACTATCAAAATTTGAGGCGTTACATGTAAAAACCTATTGGATTCTGTACATGTGAATGGGGTCAAAATTGAAGATCCAAATGCAATTAAACATGAAGTTTGTAGGTACTTTTCCAAGCTGTTTTTCTGAAAATTTGGTGAACAGGCCTAAACTCACAAGCGACATCAAAATTATTAGCAAGGTCAAGGTTGAAGAGGTATTAGAGGTTGAATTTTCTGAGAATGAAATTTGGTTAGCTGTAAAGGAGTGTGGAGGGAACAAAGCGCCTGAACCAGATGGTTTCAATATGGCATGTATCCAAAAATGCTGGAAATTCATAAAGGATCGACAAATAACAAAAACTGATATAGCCATAGGTAATGCTAAGGTGGCCCATGCGATTATTCGAATCTCCTTGCCAATACCGCTCGTCTGGCCAAACAGACAGATGTGGTAATTTTCTCACAGGTCTTGTACTTCTCTTTAGTGGTAAGTACCTCATTACCCTGTTGTGAGAGGTTTGTTTCTGGAAATGTTCACTGCCTTATATATATATTTTTGTTTTAGGGTCTATTCTCTGCCTACGAGGCTATAGTTCACCATGACAAAGTCATCAGGGCTGCGGACAAACTGAAGACCATAAGTGATTGGCAAAACGAGAAGGTGAAGGAGCTAGAGCTTTGGCTAGCGACTTTGGAGGGGAAAGTGGCGGAGGTGGAGAAGAAGTTGTTGATAATGGACTTCGCGCTAAAGTCTTCGACACAAGAGGTTAATGGCCTGAAGGAGGAGAAGGAACAACTTTCATCTGCTCTTGCTACTTCGAAGGCAAGTCTTGTAGATGCGGTCAAGGCAGCTAAGGATAAGGGATGCAATGAAGCCACAAATGAAGAATAGTTTGCCAAACTAGAGAACATGTTGTTTGAACACTGATGGACGTCTGCACTTCAAGCTGCTAATGTGCCAGTGGATTCTGAGCTAAGGAAGAACATCCCTTTCCCGCGCCCAGATGCCATGGACAAGCCTAGTGAAGAGACTACCAAAGGGGCAGGAGCAGAATGAAGCCAAGTGCTTTCTTTTTTCTTTTTTTTTTTTTCTTTTTTTTTTAGATGTAGTTTTATGTGTATGAACTACTTTGGATTAGATGAAAGTTTTTGTGATTTTATTGTTTAGATGTAGTTTTATGTGTATAAACTACTTTCGATTATATGAAAGTTTTTGTTGAATCATTTGTTTATGTTATGTATGAATGGATGTGGGTTATATGAATGTTTTTGGGATGTTGGTTTGGAATGTTTTTGGGATTCGTTTGTTGTTCTTATGGGAATTTTCTAGGGCCTACTTCTTGCCTCCAAGCAAGAGTTTAGCATCATTAGTAGCCGATATACTTTTTCTAAGATAGATGTTCTTAGGAGACCCCTCCTAAAACCACTCCTTGCTTTTGAGCAATAGATCGGCATCATTTTTAGCCGATGTACTACCCCTGGGATAGGTTTCCTTAGGAGAACCCTCATAGGTCTATTCCTTGCTCCCAAGCACGAGATTGGCATTGTTTTCAACCGATGTACTATCCCTGGGATAGGTTTTCAAAGGAGAACCCTTATAGGTCCATTCCTTGCTCCCAAGCAAAAGATCGACATCGTTTTCAACCGATGTACTATCCTTGGGATAGGTTTTCGTAAGAGAACCCTCATAGGTCCATTCCTTGCTCCCAAGCAAGAGATCAACATTGTTTTTCGCCGATGTACTATTCCTAGAGATAGGTTTTCTTAAGAGAACCCTCATAGGTCCATTCCTTGCTCCTAACCAAGAGATCGGCATCGTTTTCTACAGATATACTATCCTTGGGATAGGTTTTCTTAAAAGAACCCTCATAGGTCTATTCCTTCTTTCCAAGCAAGAGATCGACATTGTTTTCAGCCGATGTATTATTCCTAGGATAGGTTTTCTTAGGGTTTCTTAGGGTTTTGGGGGCTCCAATTTTCTATGCGCTTACGTCACCTGGCACGCGTCAATGATTTGAAACGTCCATGAGTACTTGACATTAAATGCAACGGTGGCACATTATTCGAACGAAGTGACACGTGCGTCAAAAGGGTGCGTCGTTTCTACTCCTTCTTCTACACATTTCTTTTACACATATAGAGATACAAATCATTAGCATTGATATTTGGGATATTTGTGTTGATAGTATTTTTTCCTTACACGGCATCTGGTGCTGATACCTGTTCTACTACCATCGTTCAACAAAACACCTTCCTTGGGTCTCTCATTCTATTTATCGTAAGTTTCTTCATTCTCTCCTCTAGCTATTTTAGCTTCCATAGATTTGGGTAGAGATGGGGAAATATGCTTATTTGCTTAGTAGTCCAGAGGGTATAGCTCAGTTTCGAACGACCTGTGATATTCCTAATAGTATTTAACATAGAATCTTCTTGTCCAAATGATAATTTCTTGTTTCCTAGCAACGATAGGGTCCCTTGGTTAGTTTTGGTCATAGTAGATGGTGGGGTTAGGTTTCCCCTTCATCTTCACCTTCGCGAGATCCTAGTACATTATGGAGTTCCCCCGTTTCTATTGAATACAAACTTTTTCAAAATTGTGAATGGAATGCTTGCCTTGAACAATATGTTAAACCTAGATTTAGGCTTGAGGGAGCTAAATACTGCTATAGTCTCTATTAATCCCTTCAAGGGCATTCTTCCTTGCGTCCAAACACTAAGATCAGGATAGGTCACTTGTTCGGCTTCTTCTTGGAACTTACGCCATAGAAGCAGATGATGTAGTTATGGTGTTAGGGAGTTGGGAATTTTAATCGCCATTTTTTGCCGATGGAGCTGACACTGTGTCCAGAGTGTTGGGTGCAAGTGATCATTATCTCAAAGAGTCTTTACAATTTTATGCATTAATTGTAATTGGGTCTATTATACTAACCAAAAACTTGTGTGCCCGCAAATCATCGTTCCGTAAATACAAATTGACACAACAAGTCATGGGGGATGAATTTACCAGCTCTATAAACAGTTTCAAGGTGCACTGTTGTAACTTCTTGATCAGCTAAAGTGTTGATAGATCAATTCCTTTCTCGGGTGGCTATTGTTTTGCTACACCCTCTTATTGGAAGTAGTAAGCAAAAGTGATTGGTGACTAGAAGTGAACCTCGTGTCAACAGAGTTATCTAATTCTTTGGTACTAGATATGGCAAGGAGGCGTTTTCTAACAAAGCAATCGAATGATACGCATGTAACCCATCGAGAAGCGGGCACGCAACGCCGATGCGGATCGGCAAACCATCCATTAGTGGAACCTCCGTCGTCATGTCGCCAACGTATACGATCAAGCAAAAGAGCAAATGGAAGATGTTGGGGACGGCCTAATCAATTACGTATTCCAACCGATGATAGAGACCGATCGCTCAACAAAGAGATTCTGTTTTTGCAGACGCTAGGGTGGTCTTAGCCATGGCACGGGGTATGTAGTAGATTCCAAAAGACATCTATCAGCTAGAAAGGCAGTCAAATCAGCAAATTCTAGGATATGGCATCCAAAACTTAGTAATGGTAAGCTGGTTTCCTATTAACTTTAATCGTGTTGTAATGGTGATTTGATAACCAATCTTTTGTCATGCAGGCAATTAATTAATTCATGGAGGCAAGGGTCAAGCTAACCAGAGAAAGGGAACGACAAGACAAAGAGAGGCGAAAAATAGAGGAAGAGAGAAAAAAGATGGCGGAAGAGAGGAAACTGATGGCGGTTGAAAAAGAGCACTTTCAAGAAGATTTGGCACGGGCCGATAGTAGGGTCGTGACGGCTGAATCCGGTCAGTTGTTAGTCGAAGAGAATTTTGAGGCTACGACTCGTCAGCTAGACAAGTTGAGGTCGGATCATGAGGCATGAAAAGTGACCATGGAAGCGATAAAGAGCGAACGAGAGGTCGGTTGAAGGCAAACACCGAGGTTACATGGAATGAGGCGAACACCACGTATCTGGATCAAATGAACAAATCGGAGAGGGATAGGGGGCGGCAATGAAAAAGATGAGAGTAGCTGAATCATCTACGTCATACTCCCAAGTACCCCTGCCGAACCCCAATATCCCTATTCCTACCAAGCTGGATAATTTGTGAAGCTGTAGATAGCCCTTGGTTTTTTTTTTTTTTTTTTTTTGATCGATGACTTGGGTTATTGAAAAATGTCATTCATACTTAGTTGTAAAGTTTTATGGCAGTTGATGAAACAATCAACAGCTTTCTAGATATGTAAAGTACCATATATTTATTCATTATGCCCTTTGTCCAAGCATTATTACATAACTGCTACAAGATTAATGATAATACTTCTTCAAATACATCGCATTTCAAGGCCTTGGCAGAACATTTCCCCGTTGATTGATGATTTCATATGCCCCTTCTCCTGCCAGATCTGTGACTTGATATGGTCTGTCCCAATTTCCCTTATGGTCGCTTGGGACGATCTTCTTTAGGACTAGTTCACCAATCGTATACTGCCGATGTTTTACGTGCATGTTATAAGCTCGAGCTATTTCTTGTTGGTATCTTGCCAGCCGAAGCGATGCCTTCTCGCGTTTTTCCTTAGTTAGATCAAGATTCATTAAAATCAGATTTTCGTTCGTGCCATTTTCTACCAAGTTAGCTCTTCCTGTTGAAAAATTAATTTCCAATGGAATGACAGCCTCCATTCCGAATGCAAGTGAGAACGGGGTTTCTCCAGTTGCACATCGAGGAGTAGTTCGGTATGCCTAGAGGACCATCGGGAGTTGTTCAGCCCACCTCCCCTTAGACGCTTCCAATTGTTTCTTGATCCCCGTTCAAGATAGTTTTGTTCAAAGCTTCTTCTTGCCTGTTGCTCTAAGGATAAGCCAGTGTTGAGTAGTAAGCTTTAATCCCATATTGGTCACATAGTTCCTTGTATAATCTACAGTCAAATTGCGTGCCATTGTCTAATATAAGTGCCCTTGGAATTTCGAACCTGGTGATTATGTTGCGCCAAAGAAATTGCCTGATATCCACATCTTTAATATTGGCCAGTGGTTCGGCCTCTATCCATTTCGTGAAATAATCTGTGGCCACAACTAACCATTTTAAATTTCCTGGGGCTCTTGGCATTGGTCTGACCAAATCCAGGCCCCATTGAGCAAATGGCCAAAAGCTAGCAACTGGGTTAAGTTCGTTAGAGGGTTGCTGAACAATCGGTACATACCTTTGGCATGTTGAGAATAGCTGCACAAATTCTTGGGCATCTTTCTACATATAAGGCCACCAATACCCCTAGGTAAGGGCTCGATGGGCTAAAGATCTGCCTTCGGAGTGGGCTCCATACGATTCTTCATGAATGTTCACCAAGATGCTTGTTACCTCGCTTGGGTGGATGCACCTTAGGTAAGGGCCAAAATACGATTTTTTGTATAGCTGGTTCAAGCAATTCATCAAAAAATGCGTAGCTTGGAGCCTAATCCAATGTGCTTCTTTTTTGTCGGTTGGTAATATTCCTTTGGACAGATAGCGGACAAGCAGAATCATCTAATTTTCAGCTTGCTGGATGTGCCACATAGTTCTCTCTTTCGCAATGTTGGAGGAGATGATGGTTTCGACCTCAATTGTTCAAGTATTCTTTTGGTCAATTATCGTGGCTAAGCTAAGCCAACTAATGCGTCTGTATGGCTGTTTTGATCTCATCCTATTTGTTGAATCTCGAATGAAAAAAATTACTCTGTTGCATTCTTGGTCGTAGCCAAATATTTTATCATTATTTCATCACGTGCTGCATATTCCCCATTCATCTGTTTGGTGACCAACTGTGAATCACATTGAACGCTGATAGGGTCTACTCTAAGCAATTTGGCGGTCATGAGTCTATTAATGAGAGCCTCATATTCATATTCATTGTTGGTGACCGAAAAATCCAACCGAGCAACAAATTCTATAACCTCTTTGTCAAGCATGGTAAGCACAAACCCTATTCCTACTCCTTTATTGTTAGAAGCACCATTGTAGTGCACGGTCCATGATTTACCCAGCGAGTCCTCGCTCCCCCCTCCTGGCTCTTTCTCTTACGGAGAGTTCTACCATAAAATTTGCCAGAACCTGTCCCTTAAATGCAGTTCATGGTTTGAAGTGGATGTCGTATTACCCGAGCTCGATAGTCTGCTTGGAAATTCTCCCCGACGAATCTGGCTTGTGAAGGATTCGTTTAAGTGGATGTTCGGAATAAATGATGATGGGATAGGCCAAGAAGTAATGTCGTAGTTTCCTGGACGTCACGACAAGCGCCAAAAGGAGTTTTTCTAAAGGTAAATACTTGGTTTCTACATCGAGCAATGTTTTGTTTATGTAGAAGATCAGTGATTGCCCATTTGGTGATTCCCTAACGAGTGTCGAACTTAAAACATGGTTGAATATAGCTAGGTATACATACAACATTTCCTCTACTACTAGGCTTGTGAGTATGGGTGATTTGGCCAGATAGGCTTTCAATTCTTGTAGTGCAAGATTGCATTCTGGGGACCACTCAAACCGAGATTTTTTCTTTGTTAATTGGAAGAATGGTCGGCACCTGTCTGATGATCAACTGATGAATATGTTGAGCACTGCAGCCATCCTGGTAAGCGTCTGGATCCCTTTTATGGATGTGGGAGGAGATAAATCAAACAGTGCTTGGATTTGGTCAAGGTTGGCTTCTATTCTTCGTTGAGTAACAATATACCCAAGAAACTTCCCAGATTCAACCCCAAAGGCACATTTTGCTACATTGAGTTTCATTTTGTATTTTCAAAGCACCCTAAATGTTTCCTGAAGATCGGATGGGTGATCTTTGGTGTCCTATGACTTGACCACCATATCATCGATGTAGACTTCAAGGTTGCGTCCAATCTGTTTATCGAACATCTTTGTAACCAACCGCTGGTATGTAGTCCCTGTATTTTTCAATCCAAACGGCATTACCTTGCAATAGAACAGTCCTAGAGGAGTGATGAAGGACGTTTTTTCCTGATCGTCCGGATGCATTACTATCTGATGGTAGCCCCTGTATGCATCTAGGAAACTCATCCTCTCATACTTGGACATTGCATCTACCAGTTGGTTAATTTTGGGTAATGGAAAGCTATCTTTGGGGGCAAGCTTTCTTTAGATCAGTGAAATCCACACAGACCCTCCATTTCCCGTTCTTCTTCTTGATAACAATAGTGTTGGACAACCACTCCGGATATTGTACTTTGCGAATGGCGTTAGCTTTGAGTAACTTTACGACTTCCTCCTTTATGGCATTTGTATGTTGTGCTGACCTTCTACTCCGCTGTACCACCAGTTTCGAGCCCTGACTTACATTAAGCTTGTGGCATACCACATGCAGGTTGATTCTCTCCATTTCATATGGGGTCCATGCGAAAATGTCCTTATAACGAAGTAAGAAGTGAACTAGTCGGTCCTTTTCTTCTGAGGTAAGACATTTTCCTATGAGGAAGAACATCTCATTGTTAGTGGGGTCAATCAGTATCTTCTCAAGTTCTTTGGTGCTTTTGTCGCTAGGTTGGGCACCGACCTGCTTCTCGGCAGCCTTGAATTCTTGTGTTCAGATTTCTTAGATTACTTGTTTCGCAGTAGACACAACCATGCATTGTTTTGCCATTGCCTGATCTCTCCTTATTTCCCTTATTATATTTTTCGCAGGAAAGCATACAATCTGGTGGAATGTGGATGGAACTGCCCTCATTTGGTGGAGCCATGTTCGTTCCATTATGACATTATAAGGGGAGGGCACATTTACCACTTGAAATTCAACGTGTTGAACCGTTGCTCCAGCTTTCACCGGTAAAAGGATTTTTCCTAAGGAAAAAACTGGGCTTGAATTGAAACCATATAGTGGTGAGTCTACTAAGAGTAAGGCTTCTAAAGACAGTTCATTTGTTTGAAGAGCGCATAGTACATGATTTCTGAAGAACTTCCCTGGTCTATCAATAGCCTTTTGACTATGAATCTTCTGATTTGTAGGGTTACTGCCCGAGCATCATTGTGGGGCTGATAAACCTATGTCAGATCGTCATCAGAAATGTGATCTATGATTTTGAGCAACACACTCTTTTGGTAGGGACTTTGAATAGAGTCATTACCTCTCCATGATGTGCTGATCTTCTTATCGCCTGACTTTTTGAGAGATTGAATATATCATACTAATGACTGCCATTTGTTGTGCGTCACTGCTTTTGTCCTTTCCTTTCTCTTTTATATCAAAAGAGTGGTTGAAGTAAGATCATAAATGCCCGCTTTGAGCCAGCTCTTCCAGATTTTGCTTC
>JAPPVO010000845.1:0-36372 GCA_030407325.1 Camellia japonica | reverse complement strand
TCCCCGAACGCCCTGGGAGGGTTAAGTCCCGTTCCGTTCATATGGGGTCACTACAGTTCAAGGACTCAAATGTCACGGTTCTTAATCTTGAACCAAAGAGTCCAAATCCGGCAAATTGATTTGAAATCAGATTTTTGAAAGAAGTGCCAAACATGGACTGCTTTGCTAGATACAGAGTCGCCACCTAAATATTTTTTTAATGGGAAATTTAGGAAACCCTGACTCGGTGCCAAAGGCCATGTCCGTCATCACCAAAGTTGCATCGGCTCGGGAACTTGGGTACGATTGGGGAAGGTCACTTCGTGAGCACCCCCGCTCGCCCGGTCAAAGACCGGCCTCTACTAACCATGATATCTTATTTTGAAAACATTGTGTGTTCTTATTCCGGTTATTAGCCTAGGTTACTATGTGATGCGCACAGCATACAAGTATAGACTGAGTCGCTGAATTGGAACAACACTTCGTTTTGTTTGTTTGAAAATGGTTTGATGGTGCTACCCGCAGGTAGGCTAAGACGTGGATTTGCCACCCTCGGTGGGCTTAAGAAAACATGATTTTGCCACTATCTAGTGGGCTTAAAACAAACATTTGATGAATTGTCCCAATTCAAGTAACACAACCTCCACCCACAGGCATTCAAGGCAGTTATATCACATAAGCATATAGCCTCATGGTAAGCATGCTATTCATGGCAACACTCACACGCATGCAAGGATGCTAAAGCATAAAACTCACCAAGTAGTACTCCAGCCAAAACAGAAACTAATTAGAAATCAATGCATGATCCTATATACAGAATGCCTAATGCAACGCACGCAATAATGCAACTATAGCAGGCTCGGCTATTCTAAACATGGCATATGGAGATGCAACAAGCTATCAGTACTCAACTTGGAATTGAAATACAAATGCAGTTTGTATGATATGCCGAGCCTGGTGTGTGCAAAACAGATGAATGATGCAAACATGCTATCATACTGTATGCTGATTGAAATATGCCCTATATCTAACCATCATAAGCGGGTAAATAAAAGGGAAGAAAGACGTGGGGTTGGAAGACATACATCACACTCACCCACACTTATTACAATTATGCCCTCGCGCAGAGGGTCCGAATAAATATACAGTCCGAAATGAAAGAATAATACAGTCCGAAATGAAAGAATAATATACAAATTCCTAATTAATTAACAAATTAACTAAGAAAAACTGTAAACTGGCATGCAAGCCAGGGGCTGCCTCACTTCCGCTGAATGATGTATGCTGGGCTGCCTTTTTGGAAATCCACTGGGATGCCCCAATTAACCTCTGTTTGCAATGTTCCTCGAAATGCGTGCCAAGCCTCGGAAGACTGCTGATTCTTGATATGCTGCAACAGAGAGCAGGAAAGGGACATAGCAATGTATTTCAGAAATATATGCATGCCTCGATCCTCGTGCCACCAATCACGCATATCGATGCATGATGGCCGAGGAGCCGAATTGCACAACTCAATATAGGATGAATGCAGATGAATGCTACAACAAAACCTAACTCCATCATGGTAATCCGGAGTGTCGGTGACTTGGGAATTGAGACCCGTTCCGTTACTCGGAGTACGGAACGTGCCTCGTTTCCCGTGCCAGGCTAACTCCTATCCCGAACACAATGCGATATGCATGATATGCATGGAATGTAGCTAATATGCAACCCTAACATACACAATGTCATGGAATGGCATACACGCTACACGAGGTAATACACAACCGGGCATACACAATGCTATGGATGAAATGGCATACGCAATGCAATAATGGGCTTACACTAACATGAGAGAGCCTCAGCCACACTCACATAGGAGGCCATCAGATAAAGTGAAATGCCTCGAAATGCGTGCATACGGGCACGCAAACCGAGGCGATGGCATACGCAATGCAATGAGACTAAAATGACATACAGAATGCAAAATGGACTTACACTAACATGAGAGAGCCTCAGCTACACTCACATAAGAGGCCGTTGGATGAAAATGAAGTGCCTCGAAATGCGTGCACACGGGTACGCAAACCGAGGCAATGGCATACGCAATGCGATGAGACTAAAATGACATACAGAATGCAAAATGGACTTACACTAACATGAGTGAGCCTCAGCCACACTCACATAAGAGGCCGATAGATGAAAATGAGATGCCTCAAAATGCGTGCACACGGGCACGCAAACCGAGGCAATGGCATTAAGGCATGAAATGACATACAGAATGCAAAATGGACTTACACTAACATGAGTGAGCCTCAGCCACACTCACATAAGAGGCCGATAGATGAAAATGAGATGCCTCGAAATGCGTGCACACGGGCACGCAAACCGAGGCAATGGCATTAAGGCATGAAATGACATAGAAAATGATATGCAAACATGCCAATGGAATTTCAGCACTGAAATACGGGGGAAAACAGTCCCGAAAGATGGCGAAATGACACCAAATGCAAGGAATGGTCCCGAAATGCGAATTTAGGCACCCGAAATGGCCTATAGCTATGCAATGCATGCACAATATTGACATGGAATGAAAATACAGTAGCAAGGCAGCCCCAAAACAAGCATTTTCCAGTCTAAAACATGGCCAAACAGCAAGCATAGATAGGGCAACAATGGCATACAAAAATGGCTCCGCAAGAGGGTTATTGAAGCAAGTGATATATGCGATGCCCAAATGGAAAAATACCCTTCTACAACACTGATGAGGGACTAAAAATATGAACATTTACAGTAGATGACATCCCCCAACTCAGTATGAAAACATGCTAAAAATGTCATGCAAGAACTAGGATACATAAGGCTATAACATGAGGTACCCAAACATTCATCAAACCAGCAAAGACCCTTAATAAAATATGTCAAGAAGATCAAAATATGACTCTTTCCAGCTCTGATGATGGCCGAAACAGAAGCTAGATAAGCTTAAAAAAGCATGCAAAAATGGGGGTCAAAGAGGGGTGTAATGACAAGTATAACATGGAGGCCCCCAAAAGTGTTGAGCCCTTCTACAATGTTGTATAGGGACACAAAATAAGCTTACTCACAGTTCATGACATGCTCCAAAACAATTTACATATAAGCCAAACAAATCATGCAAATTTACGTAAATAGGAGGAATTGTGAAGCAAGTGCAAGATAGGGGCCCAAACAGGGTTGAGCCCTTCTTCAATGTTGAAGAGGGTCTCAAAAAAGGCCCTCTTACAGTTTACATTATGCTCAAAAACAGATCACTCATAGGCTAGAAATTTCATGCAAAAATGTGACATACAAGATGATATTGAAGCAAGTACAAGATGGTGATCTCAAATAGGGTTGAAACCTTCAACAAACATGAAGAATAGCTCAAAAGAGTGACCCTTTTGGTTTGGGTCGGAGCCTAAAAAAGTGAGAAAATAGGCTTAAGAAATGAGGCAAGAAAATGCTACAAAAGAGGGAGATGGCAACTTACCCTTGTAGACAAGTCTTGACAGCCTTTTTGGACCAAGTTTGGATGCTCTTTGCCTCTGAAAAACCAGCTCCAAGTGTTGGAATGGAGTGTGGGGGTCTTGTGCTAGGGGTTGATGTAGAAATGGTACAAGAAAAATGACTTTGGAGCTTGGAAATGGAGAGAAATGGGAGGTGGAAGGTATAGCTCCCTCTCAAATGTGTCTAACAAATGTCCAACCTTGAGCCAAGAAGCCAAGCCTCTCCTTTATAGAGGAGAGGCATGAAAAATATCTAAGGGACCTCTCTAATCCTCCATACACGTGTATGGAGGATGGTCCAATTGGCAACCAGCTGGCACAGCTGGAATACACTAAGGGAGAGGAAAATGGCCGGCCAGCTTAAAAAGGAAAAAAAAGTCATTTTTTGGTAAGTGGCCGGCAGGCTGGAAAAGGTGGCCGGCCGGCTAGGGTAAAAAGGTCCAAGCCATAAAAGTGGCCAGCCATGTAGCCCTTGAAGTTAGCTTTCCAATGCCGCAAACCTTGCATTAAAATTCCTCCTGTAGAAAAAGTTATGCCAGTTTCCGTAAAGCCGCGCAGATTCAGTCCAACCGGACTTCAACCAACCATATCTCCTCCCCCCGGATTTGGACTCAGGAGATTCTTGAGTGCAAAATGAAGCCCCGGAAGTAAGCTTTCCAATGGTGGTGGCCTCATATTTTAATTCCTCTTGTACAAAGAGTTACGCCTGTTTCGGTGAAGCCGCGCAGACTTTTCTCCTTCCCGGATTCATGCTGAACCACTTTTGACCAAACAAAAAGTTGGTTGTCAGAACAATTGCTGGCCTCCCACCCTTCTACGACCTTCTTGGTGATGAAACAGAGGTCCCTGCCAAAAATGAGCGCAAACCGATGCAAAATGAAGGTTCGGGGGCCAAAACACGCAGTTCGGGGCCCCGAAAACAGGCTGTTAAGCACCGGGAGTGGTGTTCGACCACAAAGTGGATCTCTCAGACCCCAGTGTCCCTCGAAAGGGAGTAAATAAGATGCATGCCAAAAACCGGAGGAATCGGAGATGGTTAGACGGTCCCGAACCGAGGCACACGGGCTGACGGCTCCGAAAATCGGGAACCGGGCTCCGAAATGGGCAAAATGGCCTACGGGCACGAAACGTGGCCCACGGCCACTGAGAGATAGTCTACGGGACCTCTCCCTCCCCTCAGGAAAGAAAACAAAGAAAATCGAGCCTGGTTCGCGAACCGAGGCAAAGTATAGAAAAGGGTTCGGAAGTCCGGAGGCAGGGCTCACGGCCGAGACTCTGAGACTTCTGAACGAGCACAATATGCAACATCACCGAGCGCTCAATCGGTGACGTCTGAGTCTTAAGGTCGGTCAAAAATGGGGTGTCTACAGGAGGTCCCACTTTTCATTCATCCACATCGGGCCGACAGTATATGGGAGCATCTGGTATGCAATAACATTTGTTGGACTTTACGTTTACAATTAAAATACCCTACATTTTGTTTTATCTTACGTGATAATGCTATTATTTAAAACTAGTCATTCTGTTATGCAGAAAGAGACACGCACAGTGTTGACATACCGCCGGGCAGATTCTGGCCTGTGGGAGCATCCGTTGGACCATAAAGTCTTGCAGTATATACTACGCGCAGGATTCTATGGTGTCTACCGTATCGGTCATATTAGACTGGACCACCCACTCATCATTGCTCTGGCCGAGAAGTGGCGCACAGAGACTCATACATTCCATTTCCCAATCGGAGAGGCTACGGTCACATTGTATGTGACGCCCAAATTTTTGGAACATCAAGGGAAATTAAATAAACAAAATGACTTAATAAACTAAAAAGTTGACATCTTAATAGAGCATTCCAACTCTCGTACATAACCAAAGGTTCAAATAATATTAAATAAAAACTTAAAATTATCCAAACACAACATCAAATGAAATTATAAGGTCCGTAATAGCTAATATATAAGATAATAAAGTTATTCGACTTTAGTCATGATTTCAAGTCAGCCACGGCTCTACGTTAGCGTCAACTCCGTTTCAGCTTCAATTATTTCCTCGCCAAAACCTGGCATAAAACGCCAAGGCAACAAAAATATATGCCATGAGTTTTGCAACACAATAAGAAAACATAACCAACCTACCATTCTTTTTAAGAGAAAAATAATGAGATTATAAACATGAGATAACAATATAATTGTAAACATAAATTACAGCCATTAAAATAATTTCAATAATTTTAATAAATTAGGTGACACTCGAAATCTCACCAAAGAGATTTAACTTACCAACCACTAAGCATGGCAACGGTTAATTTGAAACCCTCCCTTGGTCAAATATTTAAGTGTTACCAACCGTAACCACCAGGGATGCCCACGTCCGGAGTTATATACTCAAGCAGTGGCATCCGTGGTCTGCCCCAAGGAAACGGTCTGCCAGGGGTACGTAACCTCCCTGTGTGCCACCAGCACATCCACCCTTATTCCAAAACCGAATACCGAAAAGGGTTCAAATAAGTCCCGTGCCATCTTAGAGTTTCGCAACACAATTTACGTGAGAATTCTCAAAACCAGGGCTCACCCTGAACAACCGGTATTGACCGTCAACCCTTAATTTCATACACTCCTTAAAACCAATACTCACCCTGAACAACTGGCATTAACCGTCAATTGTTAACTTTGTGTATGCTGTTAATCATTTCAGTTAATTTTGATATTAATCACCAATACTTCCAATTTTTTTTTTAATCACAAATAATAGTTTACCAAGTCATTAAAATTCCCAACATAAAATATTACACATGTCACACAATAGTAAACAATGTACAAAAATTAAATAAACAATTTATTTAAACCATGGCATAAAATAATGATGTAGATACCAAAAAGAAGAAATAAATCATAATCACACACGTGCATGGATTTTTAATCTACAAGATTAGATTAGCACCATATTAAATTTTTATCTAAAGAAACAGTTGAAGAGATTATTTTTTATTCCTCCTTAATCTGCCAAAATTTTCAGAATGTATATCTTGCAAATGAAATTATAAATAAATTACTTATACAACTCTAAAATTCATATAACTCTACAGAATACTCAATAAACACGTTATGGTCATTTTTCATAAAGAAGTTTCCAAAAATAAATTACAAATAATTCTTAAAATTTCCAAGAGTGTTTATGATACAGATTTATCACATTTTCTTAAATTAATTCCATACTTAAATTTATAAATTAATTCCATGATATAAAAATTTATTATGAAACTAGACTTTTCAAATTTCATTTTCTTCTTAGAAATTCTCAGGTTTGGTTTAATATAAAATTTTTAATGAGTTTTCAAACACATAATAAAATCTGTCTATAGCTCCAGATTTGGTTTAAAATCTGTATAAATTCGTACAAAACTCAATAATTGTTGAAAAATTTTGTGGATGAACTAGACATCATTATCAATAACTTTGTAGAAGAAATCATCTTCAAATTTTGAGTATAAAATTGTCTAAAAATTCGTACAACTTTCTGGCAGATTTAAAGGGCCAAATAACATCTATGATGCATGTATAAAACACTTATCAAATCCAACCAATTTTACATTATCAAGCTCAATTTATAATTTGTCTTCTTAATTTATATCACAATTTAATCTCAAGCTCATAAAATCTTGAAAATTTACCATGCATGCAATGATAAACTTCAAATATGTGAAGATTGAAGAAAATCAAACCCAAATATTAAATCACAATCTCAATTTCTTAATTATTAAACTTAACTCCAATCTTCAACATTCTTTTCCTTAATTCCCTCATATTACATGTATTTAAACTCAATTACCTCATAATTTAGGTCTTGAAGAGATTGTCTAAAAAAAATGGGTTAGGATTTCTTACCTATTAGTCTTCAAGATCTTCCTTCATCTTTAATCCCTAGCTTTCCATCAATTCCTTCCAGCCAAAACATGGAATGAGCTTCAAAAACCTCTCTCTCTCTCTCTCTCTCTCTCCTCTCTCTCGGATTCTTTGTTCCAGCCGAACAGATTGACCAAAAGCCGTAAGTAGCCTTAAGTTACCAACTCTTCTTGATTTCACTTATTAATATTTTATTCTTTTCATTTAGTGGGACACTTGCTGCCCACACCTTACATGTACACACACACTGTTTCATGACACCACAACACACACGTGCACAACTCCAAGAGCTCCAGCACAACCTTCACATGCACACACACCAACGCTCAGTACACCCACACCCACTTATGCCTTCAATTCTAATTTAGTCCATAATTAAATTTTGTCTAGAATTAATTTAATTAGACACCACTTAATCTTAATAAATTTTGATTAGCATAAAATTAGTTAATTGTAACTAATCTCAAATCCCATATAATTTAATTAGTCCAATTGACTTCCATTAGGGTCCAATTAATTATATTTAAATTTATCGGTACAAATCAGATTTTTAATCAGACTCCCAAAAGGCTCCAAATAATAAATCGAATTTATTGCCATCATCAATTTTGATTTCCCAAATCATTCAGGCCTTCAATTTCTGATCGAACTCCAAATTTCCGTCAATTAATTTACATATTCAAATTGGGCACATCATAATTAAATTTAATTTATAATAACACATCCTCAATCCTCATGACTTAATCAACTCCAATTAGGACCTAATTAATCAAACCTTAGTTTTATTAAACTGAATCGAATATTTAATTACACTTTCATAGGGTATAATACTTAAAATTAAACTGATTTAACTTATCAATTCCACCTCCTTAGGCTATCTGGACGTTAACTTTCTAATTCTAAAATAAATCCTTAATAAAATAATTTATAAATAACAAATATTAAACACCCACAAAATTATTATTGTTATTATTTATTTATTTATTTATTTATTTATTTATTTATTTATTTTCTTCTAAGAATAATAAAATGTGGACTTTCACATTGTAGGACGTATCTGTCCTATATGGTCTACGGATTGACGGGCGAGCAGTTACTGGTATTGACCCATCATTGACGAGGGAGCAGTGGATAGCTCTATGTGGTGAGCTATTGGGAGTAGCACCTATACTTGCAGACTTACAGGCAAGTAGACTGAGGGTGAGGTGGCTGGCCGAGCATTTTGGTCCTCTTCTAGAGCAGGCTCTAGATGAGTTGGTGCAGTAGCATGCTCGAACATATATTCTGTGGCTTATTGGGAGGGCACTTCTCCCTGATAAGTCACAGAACCTGCTCAAGCTTATGTACTTGCCACTGCTAAGAGACATTGACGAGATCGGCGAGTATAGCTGGGGTGGCGCAGCTTTGGCATGCTTGTATAGGATGCTGTGTCGAGCAGCTCAAGTGGGTGCGAAGGAGATCGGAGGACCACTTGTCTTGCTACAGGTTAGTAAGAATTTTATTATATGTCAATTCATATTGTATGACATATATCAATATTATAATATACATGTTGTTGTTGTAGTTTATATAGCAGCCTTATGCCGGGGTCCTCAGTACGCTCCCAGACTATTGCCGACTAGGTCAAGAGATATAGATGGCGAGAGTGCCACTTATTTGTTTTGACGTGGTTGAGTGGCATCTCCCCGATTGTGTCCTCCGACAGTTTGGTCGGGTCCAATCCGTGCCGGATCGGTTCGACATCGAGTGGCGATTGCATGTGACTGATAGGCGTGGTCGAGCTAGCACTGACTAGAGTCTGTTTTATATGCGATATATACAGCAGTGGGATGCTCGTCGGGACAGTATTGTACAGGCTAACTGGAGCGATGAGGTGTTCCCCTCGTCCGACCCTTACATGTTGTGGTATCGGCGACATACAAGTCTACTAGTCGGTAATCTGAGCCACCTGTCTGAGTCCAGATATCAGGAAGTTGGACCTTCTCTTGAGGCATTGGTGAGTATCATAGTATGTGTCAGATAATTATTAAGATCATAATTGATTTACTTTCAATCAACTGTAGCCTAATACGTCCGAATTTTAGTTCAGGTAGTTGGAGCTGGGAGGTCATATCACTTGGCTGAGGACGTCCTTTTCAGACGTGATGGACAGCATGCCTTGCAGGCCATTGCAGAGATCCAAGACTTATTGTACGAGGCGATCCAACATGCCCATCAGGGGGATCGTCTGCATTTTGGCCACTACGGTGTATACAGTGCAGCAACTGCTCCAGACACATTAGTGCCGTCCACGTCAGTGCCTTCCACTTCAACGTCGGCCACATCAGGTCCTTGGACATCAGTGACCCCACCGCATGCTACCCCATACATATCTCCAGATTCCCTCCACGTACATCCTACCCAGCATATTGGCATACTTTATGTAGCTGATCCTGATTAGACGCCTCTCTGATACATGTATGAGGTTGTTACCTCACCCACCCAGTTACCACCACCACACAGTTCAGGTGTGTGTAGTGTTGGAATTGATATATGTACATCACATACTCCCACACTACATACACCTACTTTTGTGGGGACTAGTTCGACCGTGACCACGAGTACACATGATGCAGTTCTCACTGACATCTTCCACATTCAGGATGAGGTCCATATTGAAGGGCCCCCCCTAGAGCGCGAGGAAGAGGCCGAGGTTATGGTCGTGGCGGACGTTGCGGCCGAGGTCGGGGTGCGGACAGAGGCAGAGGTCTAGGTCCAGTTGCAGATCGTGATACAATTGCACCAGTTGATGGAGTTTCACAACTCACAGCAGTATCCGATGTTGGGCTAGAGAGAGGATCAGGGGCAGCACAGGCACGAGAGGGAGGGTTACAGTCACAGGCTCCACAGGTAGTCGCTAGAGGGCCACATGCAAGGGAGTGAGTGCCACAGGATCTGTATTTACGATTGCGAGAGCCACATATTCAGAGAGTCTACAGCAGGAGACCGAGGAGGGAGGTCTACAGTCGGGGTTATGGGACTAGGGGCAGGTTAGGGCATTAGAGGGTGTGATATGGAGTGTATAATATTTTTTATTTATAGTTTTTGTAAATCAAACTTGTATAGAGGATGTAAATGTGCTATATTTATTTATTCCAAAATAGAATTTTACAATTTTTGATTCTTACTTATTCTGAGGCTTTTCTAAATACTTCAAATATTCAAATGATGATGTCACAATGGGTTTAAACAGGGTGATTATATACATAAGAGATTGAAGTTGTGCTGCATTTGGTACCATATGGATTTTCGTTTTACAATAATAAACTATATAATTTTTTATACAGTTTTTTTTATAAAAAAAAAAAAATTTTAAGAACAATGAACTATTTCTTTACAAAAAACACAAAATAAATAAATAAATAAATTTTATTTCTTATTCTCTACTTTTTTTTTTTCAAAAAATTTGATAACATAATGGAAAATTTAAGAACACTTTTTTTTTTTAAACACACACACACACACACCACAAATTTAAGATTAAATAAAACTAAAAAAAAGGTACAGAACCTGATAATATAATAGAAATTTTAAAAACATTAATTTTTTAAAACAACGCGCGCACACACACACATACAACATTAAGAAAACAAACACACAAATTTTTTATACTCTCCCCAAAAAACAAAGAAAGAAAGAAAAAAGTTCTTGAATACTTGAATAGTCTTTCTCCAAAAAAAAAAAAAAAAAGAAAAGAAACAAATTTTAGTTTTTGAATAGAGTGAAGATGATGAATTGTGGAACTTACACAGCAGTTTGTTATAAATTTAAAATATAAAATTAAAAAATTAAAAAAAAAAAAAAAGAGAGAGAAGATGGTGAAACGTGGAACTACACAGCAGTTTCTAAAATGTGGGAAGTGGAAAAGAAGAAATTACTTACTGAGTTAGTAATTTACGATTTTACCCATAATTACAAATTGATATAAGTTTTAAAATAATAGATTATTTAACAAGTTACGGTCATTTTAGGAAAAATAGAATTAGTTTTTGTAAGCCAGGCTTTAGATTCATGACACCAAAATTGGTGTTCCCCTTTAATAATAGAATAGATTAACCCCCCAACTGGACCAACTACTTACAAATGAGATTGTTTCTACAGCTCCCAAATTCTATAATTTGCCAACCCTACATGCCTTCCTTTCCATCATCACTGTGGCCCTCTTCACTCGAAGAACCCCAACTCCCTCTATTGGACCCTTAGCCATTTGCCTTTGACGTTGTGTCGTTCCTCAAAATTTGATTTTTGTCAACAGCCCACTCGTTGCCACCATTGGACTCGCTATTTTTAGTACAACTCCAGATATTAGTGGGTAACTCATTCTCAAGCCTAGTTTGAGATTGTATTTCAACTTTACTTCCCTCAGTATTCGAAGAACCCCAAACAGCAGAAGTTTTTGACTGAGGTACATGCTCTACATCTTCTTACTTGACTGTGTGAGCTCCCCAATTAGACCAACCACTTGCTTTGGACACCATAGGCCCTGACCCCCAATTATCTCTTCTATCCACATGTCAACTGGATTATGAGCTTGCAAAATAGGTTTATGTGGTACTATGAACAGGTTCTTAATTAATGGAAGTTCAATCATGAGGAAGAAATTTTTTATTGATGACACAGAATTGAGCTTCTCTGTAATTTTGAATGAAGCCAGTATTCCGTCTTTAATAATAAACAATTTCTCCAACACCCAAATTCTATATTCCGTTTTTAATAATAAATAGTTTCTCCAGCACCCAAATTCTGTAATTTGCCAACCCCACATTCCTTTCTTCCCATCATCACTGTGGTCATCGTTCTTACTCGACTTCTTCCAGGAATCGCCTGGTGAATCTTTCTGTCATCCTCTCTACGACTGTAATTCAATTTTACTATGGCCCTCTTCACTCGAAGAACCCCAACTCCTTTTACTGGACCCTTAGCCATTTGCCTTTGATGTTGTGTCGTTCCCCAAAATTTGATTTTTGTCAACAGCCCACTCGTTGCCACCATTGGACTCGCTATTTTTATTACAACTCTAGATATTAGTGGGTGACTCATTCTCATGCCTAGTTTGAGATTGTATTTCAACTTTACTCCCTTCAGTATTCGAAGAACCCCAAGTAGCAGAAGTTTTTGACTGAGGTACATGCTCTACATCTTCTTACTTGACTGTGGGTGACTCATTCTCATGCCCGGTTTGAGATTGTATTTCAACTTTACTCCCCTTAGTATTCGAAGAACCCCAAGCAACATAAGTTTTTGATTGAGGTACATGTTCTACATCTAGGTACTTCACTGTGGGTGTGTTTCACAGTGTTGTCTGCGACTGAGAAAATAATTTCGTTTTTATCTCATGTAACTTACCTCATGGGCATTTCAAGACACTTGAGGGTATTATGGGCATTTCAGTATTTATTTTTGATGACATCAGCAGCTTCGGTTAGTTGGGTGGACAACAGTACAAAAATGAGATAATCTTGATATTGTCAGTTAAAGTAGGGCAGACTTCTGTAATTATTAAAATTACAGGACAGATTTCTATATTTGTCAAAAATCTCAAGGGAGGTAAGTGAAATTTACCGAATACAAAAGAAGTAGAAAATGCAAAGAGGAGAAAAGGGAATGACTGTGAAGTTTCTTAAAGTGAAAATCAGATAAAATATAGGCTGCACTGCTTTGGTGAAAAAATCAACGATAGTTTTGTAAGTCGAAGTGAGTTGGAAGGTTGTGTATTTACTTGCACTTTGTTTCATAATTGTTTATGAACAATATTGCTTTAAAACAAAGAAAATTAAAGCCTCTATTTCATTTTATGATTTAATTTATAATTTTTTACAAACACCAATTTGTACTAAAATCGCCAGTTCGAAGTGACTACTTACTGAATTAAAAAAGCAAGCATCAGAAAATAGTTTACTGTGGTGATGTGACAACTCATTGCATTACTGATTAATTTGACAACTCACTGCTCGAATATGAAGGGATTGCATTGTGAAAAAGACGGCCCACAATTATTATTTTATCTGACAACCACGTCCGTGACTGCATCACAAGTACACAAAGTCACGGGTACTCAGGATTGCATGAAATGAATAAGATAAAATAATATCACGGGTATCACTTTTTCCACAGTGCCCCAACATCTCAATTATCATCACCATGTCATCTCTTTTGCATGTCTATAAATAGTGCTACCCCCACTATGATGTTTGTTCAAGTCGTAACAATAGTAATATATCTACAATTACTATTATTATTAATTTTTTTATTTTATGAACAATGTCTTCAAGAGGTGCAGGAAGTTCACGTCGTCAAAGAAATCCGAAAGTGTGGCTACTACCTCCATTTACTTATAACTATAAGAGCGAAAAGTACTCGAGTCCAAAGGATTATTATGCTAGTATCCGAGTAGAATGGGTGTTCAGGGTAACGGAGCAAGAAAGATTATTTAATGATCTACGTAACTTTAGGGCACCAGTACCTCATCGTCGTTCATTGACCATAGCTAGACGAAATGTGAGTGACTATGAAAAAGCAGTTACCAGATTAAGAAAGAAAACAACAGAATGTTGATGCGGAGATGTCGACATTTCATGCTTTAACTAGCCACCGAAATGGCAGAAGCAAGCAACAGATAATTGACAGTGATTGCGCGAAATAATGTCTTAAACAATGAAAAATATCTCTCTGACTACTACATGTCAGATGAGGAATGAGAAATCAAACACCTTTATCTTTCATATATATTTGTATGTTGTGCCGTATCTTCGTTATTGGAGTGTAAGACAATGTTGTTGTTCATCTAGCTTACGGATGTATTTCAACTATTTCTTATATGAACCTGAAGTTTATGAAATCACTACATTTATAAGTACACATGTCAAGATTCGTTATGAATTTCTCTTCCTATTGATAACTCATGTATAAGCATTGCAAAGCCATTACAATGAATGAAAATGTTTGGTCATACATGCAACCAAGTTCATTTAGTATCATCATTATATTCCACTTCAATAATGCATAAAATCTTGAAAGCCTAGTTCAATTAGCATTCTTCAAAATAACAATAACGGAGAGAAAGCAAAGGTATTTGTTATTTGTAGAATTACAAGAACTATTCAAAAATTATTAAAATTTCTCCCTTCATTGATAAGTCATGGATAAGCATTACAAATCCATTACAAGATAAATGGTTTGGTCATTCATCCAAACAATTTCATTCGTTATCATCATCATCTGACATCTCAATATCAGATTCATACATAGCATCCATGCTCCAGGTGACGTACTGGTGCGCATCATCCATTAACCCATCTTCAGCACGCTGTAGACACCCCATTTTTGACCGCCCTCAAGACTTGGGCATTACTGATGGTTTGCTCGGTGTTGAGAGATGTGCAGGGCACAGGTTCAGTTCCTTCGGCAAGGAGAGAGAGGCAAACCCTTCAAAACACTTTGTTTAGGGGTTTGGAATTGAGGAAAAGAGGAGAGAATGGGAGAAAACTGGTCTGGGAGAAGTTCGGCATGAATCCGGGTAGGAGAGAATCGAGCAGCCCTCGCTGAATCGGGCTTATTCAATTGCACACTTGGAATTTACCTATGAGGCCACCATCGTTGGAAAGAAGACTTCCGGGGCTTCACTTTGTACTCAAGAATCTCCCAAAGCCAAGTCCGGGTGGAGGAGATATGATTGGTTGAAGCTGGGTATCATCCCGGTTGGATCGAGTCTGCGCGGCTTCACGGAAAAGGGCATAACTTTTTGCACAGGAGGAATTTTGATGCAAGGTTTGCGCCATTGGAAAGCTAACTTCCGGGGCTTCAATCTGGACTTCCACCGGCACTTGGTGACCTTACCGGCTGCCCACCGGCACTCCATTGTGCCGACCGGCCAGAATAAAGTGCAGGTCGGCACTATATTGTGCCGACCGGCCATTTATTGTGCCGATGACCGTTTTTGCTGGCCGGTTTGCCCCTTTTGACCCTTGCAGGCATGGTGCAGGCCAGCTGTGCCAGCTGGGATGCACAGAATCAGATACACGTGCATGCATGTGCATATTTTGCACCATTTTGAGCCTTGAACCCCCTCCTTTGCACCCTTTGCTCAAGGCTTCTTGGGGAAGCCTTGACCCCTTTGTCTTGGCTTCCTCAAGAAGCCTACCAGCTGTCCAAGCTTCTTGAATAAGCTTTGGCCCCCCCCTTGACCCCTTTTGAATGACTTAGCCTCTAAGTCTTAGCTTATACTTGCCTATATAAGCATGCCCCCTCTCCATTGCTCAAAGGTTGGAGTTTTTGGAGCAAAAAACCAGAGAGTAGACATATATATCTAACATATATATCTACAACCCTCTATATCTATCCTATCCAAGCTTCCAAACACCTTGGTTCTTGCATCATTTGCTCTACAACACCTAGCACAACACCTCCATCTTCCATTCCAGCATTTGGGAGATCATTTGCAGAGCTTAGGAGCACCAAAACTTGGTCCAAGAGGTGCTGGTTTGTTGGTCTACAAGGGTAAGCACACTTTTCCCTTAAACTAGCATTTTCTTGATTCATATCTAAGCCATAGTTGCATGTATTTTTGAGCTTCGATGTAAACTACAAAGAGGCTTATTTTGAGCCCTTCTTCAACATTGAAGAAGGGCTCAACACTGTTGGGGGTCTCCATGTAGTACTTACCATTATACCCCCTCTTTGGCCCCCATTTTTGCATGCTTTGTTAGCCTACCATGCTTCTATTTTTGGGTCTTCGACAGGCCTGAAAAGGGTCTTAATTTGACCCCCTCTACATGTCTCATGAAGGGTGTTTGGCTGTTTGGTGCATCCTTTTGGTACTTCATGTTATACCCTTTGTGGGCCTTAATCTTGCATTGCATTTTGAGTATGTGTGCATACTGTTTTGGGACTTGTTATCTACTGTAAATGTTCATATTTTTGGTCCCTATTCAGTGTTGTAGAAGGACATTTTTCTGTTTGAGCATTGTATCTATCACTTGCCTCATTGCCTCCCTTGGGGAGCCATTTTTTTGCATGCCATGTTAGTCCCACTTGTGCTTGCTGTTTTGCCATGCTTTGTACTATGAACATGCTTTTTTTGGGACTGTCTAGTTGCTGTCTTCATACTTCATGTTCATATCTTGCATATTTGGCATAGCTATAGGCCATTTCGGGTGCTAAAATTCATGTTTAGGGACGATTCCGTGCATCGGGTGTACTTTGGCCATGATTCGGGGCTGTTTTGCCCCTCATTTCAGTGCTGAAATTCCATTAGCATGTTTGCATATCGTTTGCCATGCCATTTCATGCCTTTATGCCATTGCCTCGGTTTGCGTGCCCGTGTGCACGCATTTCGAGGCACTTCATTTTCATCTCACGGCCTCTTATGTGAGTGTGGTTGAGACTCTCTCATGTTAGTATAAGTCCATGTTGTATTGTATATGCCATTTTAGCCATATTGCATTGTATATGCCATCGCCTCGGTTTGCGTGCAAGTGTGCACGCATTTCGAGGCGCCTCATTTTCATCTTATGGCCACTGTTTTAGGCTTGTTTGAGGCTGCCTAATCTAGTTTAAGTCCATTCCCTCATGTGTTGTAGCATGCTTACTTTGTATGTGTTGCTTAGGTTGTGTGCCTAGCATGTTTATATACTTGCATGTTCATATTGCATGTTAGATTGCATGCTTAGGTTGCATTTGACATGCATGCTTTACCTCTTGAATTGAGTATGATAGAGGTTGAGCTCTTTGTTTGTTTATGTGCATTTCATTCCACATTGAAGTTGCACACTTCGGCTTCTTGGGCCATCATGTATTGAAATGCGTGATTGGTGGCCCGGGGGTCGAGGGCCATGCTCCCTTGAGTCCATTGCATGATAGGGAGTGTGTCCGTGCATACATTTGTCCCAAAATTCCATACCATGCTCTGTTGCTGTCTGCTGCTGTCAAAACTGTCTCCTGCAGGAATTTAGTGCCGACCGGCACTCTTCAGTGCCGACCGGCACTCTTTTTGTGCCGATAATCTCAATTGCAGCCGGTGGCCAAACCCTGCAGCCGATGGTCCAACCCTTCAGCCGGTGGTAATATTCAGGGTATGTGGAAGGTGTCCCAGGACTCTGGCAATTTTCCAGGGAGGCAGGGCAGCAAAAGCAGAGGGAACAGAGGCATGGTGCGGGTTCCCGGGCAAGGCAGACATCGAGCATGCATCATTCGCACATCCCGAGGCGAGGGGCTGTGGCCCCCTTTTATTTCGCATTTATTTATTCAGTAATTAGAATTTGTAATATTTATTCATTTATTTTTGGACTGTATTATTATTTTGGTCCCTCCGAGTGAGGGCGCAAGTGTAATAAGTGTGGGTGAGTGTGTGTATGTCTTCCAATCCCCACTTCTTTCTTCCCTTTTATTTACCTGCTTATGATGGTAGATTAGGGCATATTTAAATTAGCATACCTTATGCAATGCATGTGTGCATTCACGCATTTGTTGACATGCATCGGGCTCAGTACATCATACAAACTACATCGTACTTTCAATTCCAAATTGAATACGTGATAGTTGTAGCATTTCACATGCCATGCTTAGGATAGCCGAGCCTGCCTAGATTACATCTTTGCATGTGTTGCATTAGACATTTCAGTATGCTTAGGTCCATGCATGGATTTCTAATAAGCTTCTGTTTTGGCTTGGAGTACTAGGTGAGCTTTTATGCTTTAGCATATCGCATGCGTGTGAATGTTGCCATAATAGCATGACTACCGTGAGGCTAAGTGCTTATGTGATATAACTGCTTGAATGCTTGTAGATGGAGGTCAAATTACTTAGGTTGGAACAATGCATTAAAACTGTGAGTTTTAAAGCCCGCTTGAGAGTGGCAAAACCTGCATTTTAGCCTACTTATGAGTAGCAAATCATTTTTCAAAACAAACACGTAGTGTTTTGTTCCAACTTAGGCGATTTGGTCTATACTTGTTTGCTGTGCGCATAACATAGTAATTCTAGGCTAATAACCGGAATAAGAACATATAATGTTTTCGAAATTGGATATCACGGTTAGTAGAGGCCGGTCTTCGGACCAGGCGAAAGGGGGTGCTCATAGCTGACCTTCCCCGATCGTACCCAAGCCCCCGAGCCAAGACACTTTGGTAATGACGGACACGTGGCCTTTGGCACCGAGTCAGGGTTTCCTAAATTTCCCATTTTAAAATATTTAGGTGGCGACTCTGTAATCTGGCAAAGCAGTCCATGTTTGGCACTTCTTTTCAAAAATCTGTTTTTCTTCAAAACGATTTGCCAGAGTTGGACTCTTTGGTTCAGATTTAGAACCGTGACAAAATTGAGTCCTTTGAACTGTAGTAGACCCAATATCGAACCGGAACGGGAGTCGTCCTCCCGGGGCGCGTTCGGGGACGTCTACACACGCTCATTTGCGATCTTCATTAGTTCGAACCTTTGCAAACGTTGGGTTATGCGATTAATTTCATCGCCGATACGATGCAATGCCCTTTACAATAACTGTGGAGTGTCAATTGGCATACGCATGGCTAATCGGTGAGAAAATTTAATATTAACTTCACGACATAGCTCAACGAGAACATTTGCTCGAGTTATGCGAAATTCCCACTCAACTCTCATGGTATTGGCGGCGGCATGTGAGTAACGCAAATTTGGATTTAATGGGTATTGAAATTCATCTCCATCTGCAACCTAATGGCGACCCATTGCTGAATATAAATCAACCACCGTATATCTCATGATAATATCGCTCGATATAACTATAAAACTTTTGTTGTGGTATGATGCGATATTTATACCACATATACACAGTTGTTGTAACATGCACAAATTCAAAATGGAGATGGACGTAAGTATTCATGTCTTATAAACTCTAAACTCACATGCCGACAATGAAGTATTGATACTTTAGGAAGTTCACATCGTAGCTGTATGTTTGAAATTATTGTAAACAACTATGCATCAGAGTTGTCACATCAACTTTTATGACCTGAACAACTATGCATCAACTTTATAGGAGTTGTCACTTCGACTTTTATTGACTACTCACTGCATATCTGAAGGTTTTAAGCAAAGTTCAAATCCGCTTAAAAATTTAATTTTACTTTTCCACTTACAAGTATAATTCAATTTATTTTGCCTTGACAATATATTTAATTTCACTTTTCACCTTACATATTTAATTTAATTTAATTTAATTGGAGAAATTTAACCAATTTAATTTCAAGTTAACTATGTGTTGATTTAAGTCGGTGTTGTTCTTGTCTGCATACTAGGCTAGCTTTTATCTGTAACACTTTCAAGTTCTATACATCGAAAAACCCATTTATTCTAACTCTACTACAAATTAATCTTCAATACATTCTAACTCTGTAATATTTTCTCTTCAAGGTTTATGAATCTATTTGAAGCTGCATAGGGTGGCTTTTTAAATACAAAGGGTCTAATTGTTTTGTTGTGTTGTTCTAACACCCCCTCATTCCATTATGAATTGCAGAAATTCACATAGACACAGTAGCTATGGTACGACCTCTTGATTTTTTTCATACAGTGAGTAGTCTCGTCAAAGTCGGCGCAGTGATACGTCCAACATTTCTCAGTGATGCAGTGACTTTAACAGACGTAATAAAATGTATGCTTTGTTTTTTCCTCAGATGCTATGTGACTTTGTGTAGCGATGCAATGATGCATGTGACTTTTTTCCTCAGATGCAGTGATGCATATGATACATGTGACTTTGTGCAGTGATGCATGTGACTTTATGCAGTGATGCAATGATGCACGTGACTTTCTGACTTTGTAAATTATATACTTTGTGACTTTTTTCCTCACATGCAGTGATGCATGTGACTTTGTGCAGCTCGACTTAGATGCTTTGTTTTTTCCTCACATTTCAGAACTCATCTAAGTCACATTAATACGACCACATGGCAATAGTGTTGACAAACAACTATATAAAGGACTGAAGGAATGATAGTAAACACACAACCTTTCCACTCAATTCGCCCTAGGAAACTATCGTTCATCTATTGAGAAAAAATCAAATGGAGTATAGATTCACGGCAGGGGGTAGGAATCACAGAGGTGAGAGTTCATGACGAGAAAGAGGAACGGGAAGGGGACTCGCAGGGGGTAGGAACTTCGAAAGAGGTGAGAGTTCATGCGGAGGAAGAGAAACGGGAAGGGGAAGTGGTGATTCTGAAGATAAAACCCTATTTGCTTTGTTAGATGCCTCTTGTGCTTACCATGATAAGTTTGGGGAGCGACATTTTGTCATGCCCAAGTACTATCGAGATCCATGTGGTTTCGTGGAGGATGCATCTGATAATCAAACAGGATATGGTTTAACAGACGCTAGACTTCTGAAGTGGCCCGCACTATTTATAGAGCGAGTGCAAATGGAAAGATTATGTCGGGAAAATCGACTGAAGGTACCAAAAGCACGTTCAGTTGAGATCCAAAAGGAAGATCCGGATAATGTTGATCGACTATGTGAAAGACTTCACCGTGAGATTTCTCAAATGCGCCGTAGGTCAGCCCGCGATATGAAACTATCTATACTTAAGTCGGATGCCAAGAAGAACGGAACAGCACCAAATGTTACGGCTATCAAAGACGATCCGACACTTCTCTTTGACCTTGAGCTTTCTGATTGTTCGGACTCTGAGATTGCCGATTTGAGCGAGGATTAGGCGTCTATCTGTCTACTAAATTATATTAGGTTATCCATAATTATGTGTTGTGTGTGTTAAAACAACTCTTTCGACAGTAAGTTTGTGAAAGGTTTGTCTAATATTTGTCTATGTAACTGTTAAGTATTGTATTCGTCGTTTTATTTTATATACTGTGTTATGTTGAATGTTTCCACAAATTTTTTTTGTAGGATACTTATGTTTGAACTACCTATGTTGTTTTAAAGTGCTATAAGTGTTATAGTCATACCTTTATTTTGTTTTCATGTTCGTAGTAGTAATTAGCAAATTAGATACTTTATATATGTTGTGTGAAGTTTTATTTAAATATTTCTTGGCAACAAATATTTAAGAGAACAATAAATATTTAAAGGAACAACAAATATTTAGTTTCAAAAATTCCGCAAAAGTAGGCTTAGTTTGGGAAATAAATTAGTATAGGGGCTTAGTTTGGGAAAAATCCCGATAAAATCTCTCCGAAACTGTGCAAAATATTCTCTGGGGAGGCTGCGTGTCTCGAAGCCATTATTTTCTTCTTCTTTTTTAATTTTTTATTTTTTATTTTTTATTTGTTGTTTTTATTTTTGTCCATCATCGATCTTTTTTTAAATTATATTTGAATTATATAACAAAATAAATTTTAATTTAAAAATTTATATTTAAATAACAATTTAAAAATATCAGGTAAATTAAGCAAATATTTAATTTATATTTTTTCATATTTTTTTTCTTTTATATTTTTAAAGTCATAAGCAGTGATCATTGATTCAATGGTAAAAATCTTAATCTAATAATCTTTGATATGATATTTATGCTTTCTTGTTTGTGGTTTTCTTTTTATTTTTTTTTATGCCACATCATTACAGCTTAAATCAAAACTCCAGTTTTATAACTCTTAATCACTACTCTTTTGATAATTCATGCTGTTTAATTTTTAAAAATTTTATGTATAAATTATTTGTGTAAATATCAAATTGATCTAATAATCGTACATATAATTTTATCATTTTTTAAAAAAAAAAAATAATGAATGCGAAACATAATTTCAAAATTACATAATTTATTTTTAAATATTCAAATAACAAAATTTGATAGCTAAGATTGTTTATTAATATGATATTTTATATGAGTAATTTATATATAGAGATCTACAAGATAACTGAGTGAATTATAGAATGTGAATTGAATAATAATAATAACAATAATAATAATAATAATAATAATAATAAACAGTTGTGTATTGATTTTGGCTTAAAAGCATGGTTACAAATTACGTTTTCTTTAAAAAGCAAATTTCATTTAACAACATGGATGATAACCACGCTTTCTTTAAAAAATAATTTTCTTTAAAAGCATGATTTCTAACCACACTTTCTTTACAACACAGATTACCTTAAAAGCGTGATTTCTAACCACGCTTTCTTAATTAAAAGCGTGCTTTACAACCACGATTTTATGATTTTACAAATTTTCCACGCCTAGGCCAGAAATATTGTGAAAGCGTGTTTTGAAATAACGTTTCAGCTTGTTTCGAAAATTCCGCCCAAACTGGGCTCAGTTTGGGAAATAGGTTACTATTTTGACTTATTTTGGAAAAAGGCCCGTGGAAGTGTCATTGGTAAGACTGTACAAAAGCATAAAACAGTTTCCACCAAAATAAATTTGTTTTCCTACGAGCACAAAAAACATTTTCCTCTAAAACTTTTGTATTCTGCCGTACCAAATACTAGACAATACACTAACATTTTTCAAAAACAAAGCAAGCTTAAATGAACTCATCCAACAGCTGTAACAAGTAAAACTAGTAAAGAGGCACAAATTCACGAAACAAAAACATGCAACAAATAAAAAACGCAAATGCAAAATGTCCAGCATCATACTTGATGATCATTACAGTGACTTCTTGTTAAATCAATGGTATATACTCAAAAATGAGAATTAATATGCTGCATCCAAACCAGATAACACAACCACTGGCTAAGAGGGGCCAAAAAAACCCGAGTGCAAGATAGGTTGAGTATATAAAACTAGATTAAAGGACATTTTGGGAGTGCAAAAAGCTCCATTGTAACCCTATACAGAGGAAAATTACCAGTCTAGACAAGAACACACACAGCCATCAATTTCCCCTTCTTTTATACGAGTCCCCTTCGAACAGCATTTCAATTCTCTTTCTTGCTATATTTGGTTGACTATAACCTCCTCTGAATGACTTAAAACCTTTTTCATCTGAAATACTTTTTTCTTTTCTTTTTTTGGCTCATATAAAGAACGAAACCCTTTTTTCAATCTTTGGATGAGGAATTTGGCACGTGCCACAAGTCAACATAATCATCACTCATTTCGTATGGAACAATACTTGTCCCACAATGTTTGAGATTTTCCTATCTCACTCATGAGGTTCTTGAACTTATGGCTGCAATCTCCTCCACTGCAAAATGAAAATAAATAGGTGAATAAAGATTGAGGAAACTGTGGGAGTCTGTGCGGAATATACAGATGTCATAGCTCAAATAGTGCAATGAGAACAACCTCTATTCATAAGGTCATGTTTGATTCACAAGACTAATAGTGAAGTATTAATAATCCTATTAAATTAGTGTGGTATTCACTATCTAATTGGATTAATATCCATTGGATTAATAATTCCACCCCTACCCCATTACTAATAATCCTACAAATTTGTTGGATTAATTATCCACTGGATTAATAATCCTAAACCAAAATGTTAAAACAAACATAGGATAATTAGGCCCACGGATTAATAATCCCAATCCCATGCTCTAATCCACCCAATCAAACATGCCCTTAAAGTTATGCATACTGGTGAAAAACATAGCCAGTAGAGGTTAGTTTTATCAATTTTAGGATTGCCTCTTTATACAGCACAAAACACGTTAATTTCATTTAAACCAAAAAGAGCCTAAAAGCATTCTAGTAAATAAAGCAACAGCAAAATAACCCAAACCAGAAGTTCATGCTGTTCAATTGTCAACTGAACCTCAAGCCGCTAAAATGTTCCAAAGTTCAGTGCAAGTAGCCTCATAACCAACTGTTGGACTTAAATAAATAGGATTTTTTTCAATGGCCTGACGTTCATCCACTACATACTGAAGCAAATCTATATAAACTATGATTTAAAATAAAACACATTGTAAATTGCAATTTCCCAAAATTTAACAGACCATATTACACTTCGATACATTTCCATATAGGAGATATGCATCCAAAACGTCTAGTGCAGGTCACTACTATGCAAGAGCATCCAAACACTATCAGATTGATGGTAAAAAGGGGCTAATTTTATCCATGAATCAGATTGTATACAAGCTTTTCTGTAAGCTTTAAATTACCCAACAAGATTAGTTTATCAAATTCCAGGAGAAGAGAAACAATAGCAATTTGCTTTTGCAAAATTTACATAAAAGAGTTTAAAAACCTCACCTTATGCGATTCAGGGATGCAATTGCTCTAAGAGCACTCCGAATCATGTCTTCATTACGATCCACTTCTTGCTTGACAGCATCTTGCTTTGGCCTAAAATTTATAGTTTTCTGGAGAGGATCCACCAACGAGTCTAATACTGAAAACAAAATAATTTAATATACGAAACAAAGATTTGATACACGTGGACAACATGAAGTAAAACTGAATGATAAACTAACCTGCCAAGACAGCAGAAGGACACTTATCTGCAAGTTTTGACAGAATTAAATGGCAAGGCATTTTAACATCATAATGATCTGGGGAAAACCAAAATCTAAAATTAGTCTGGAAGTTTTTGGCACTCAATATCTGCCAAAGCAATTATTCCTCAAGTAAAAAGCCATCAACTAACAGTAAAGTAATTTCCCATATTTCATCTGACATTCTCTACATATTTCATCTGACATTCTCTACAGACTAAGAAACCAAAACAAACAAATAAAAAGCCTCCTTAAATAGAAAAAATGAGTAGTAGTTGTTACACATTTCCTTGCTACAAATTTGGGGGAAGATGGAGAAGTAATTAAGCATTCCATTAGTCAGGTATCAAAAGAAAATACAAGAAAGCAACCAATACATTATTCCATGAAAGAAAAGCAGTAGTTTTCAAACATTATTCACAAATAGGAGAACATGAGAAAAAAGCAAGCAACTCACCATCCAGACCAGATTTCAGGTATGGAACGATGAAAGATGAAGGGTTCACTTGATCAAGACAACTGTCTAACAATGTGTCCACACATTCAAATGCTGCTTTCCTCAGCTCAAGCCCATCATCCACTATGTGCTTGAAAGGACCAAGATCAACTGTTCTTATCAATTCTTTCTGCAACAGAAATGCATATCAGAATATGTGAGAGTCAAAACTAAATAATGATCAAAGAATAATTAAAGAAAAAATTAAAATGGTAACGGAGATAGAAATTGAATAATACACTTAGGTTCCACAAAAGCTTTTTATGGGAACTAATCATATTTAAGCATCAATTTTTTACCAAAAAACAAAAGGAGAACTCTGGGACATTTTAAAAGAGTGAACAAATGAAAGAACCTTTTCATGTGAACATATATAATCACTATAAATAAACATTTTGGTTTCATAATCAAATAAAGTAGGCTACATAAAGCTTGACTTTTAACAAGGGAAAGTCGATAAGTTACCATCAGGAGCTCGATATCTAAATTAAAAACGTATGTTTTATATACTTTTTTTATCAGCAAAAATGTTTACTTTATCTTTATAACACCCTAAATAAATATGTTATTTCTCTTCTCTTCTTTCCAGCTTCAGTCTTTCAATTGAGGTTAATTGTAAAATTATTCCCTTTACTAAGAAAAAAATGAAGAACCTAAACACCACCTTCTCCAGCAACTGGGATTGGGTAAGAAAAGGAGATTGTGGGGTTCAAGAGACAGCCTATTAGACTTTTGGCATAGTACAACCTTTACGAAACTTACTACAAAGCAGTATCAGTTGTCCATGTGGCATCCGTTGGGAAATGAAGGTTTTTATGTTCTGATGACGTGATGAAGATTCAAGGATACTTTTGGTGGGACAAATGTTCTTTGAGAGAAGGGAAGAAAGGATATTATAAAGAGAAGGATTTTCTTCAAGTTGTAAGATTTAATATCATTTTTGGATTTAGATTTTAGACTATGTTATACTTCAGGGTTAAAAGGCATTATTTTAAGGGGCAATTACAAGTCAGTCCTGTGGACAGGACTAATTTATCAACAAGTCCTACTCCAACTTTCCATGATAAACTTGTCACTATAAAAATATTTATTTAAAAAAAAAGGAAGAAAAAATCAACTACTTATATGTCCCACTCATCATATTTCAATACAAACCAACACAAATAACTCAACTCACAAACAAAAGTCAAAATGTCCCAACCATATATCATTTTGATAAATTTCTCAGTATCATTACAAATACGAAATGATCATTCCAAAAACACAAAATACATTCTAAAAAATCTCAAAATTTTCTCATTATCAAAACGAGGGGCAAACACGTTGATAAATAAATAAATAAATAAAAATTCACTCAGAGGACTTATGAGTAAATAAGTCCAAACAATAGGACCTGCTGGTAATTATCCATATTTTTTTTTTAAAATGGTCTCTTAGTTTTGAGGTAACCTCCTCAAAAGGTGGCTGCATATAAGCCAGTCATCTTTGGCTGCTTATATAGGCCAATCATCTTTGATTGGCCTATATGTAAGCCACTTGTGAGTAAGGTGCCTAGTACAGACTATTGGCACTTTCTTGTGTAGTTGCAGCCTTGCAGGTAGGCCACTTTCATGCGATTGTTATTGAATGGCTGAATGTACGCAACTTATCGCCTCGCTAGTCATTTGTAGTTTTTTTTTTTCAAAAAAAAGAAAATTTTGAAGCACTTCACCATTTGTGGAACTAGCAAGTCTATATATAAAGGACGAACTCCCTTGCAAGGAGGTTTTTGGATGATAAAACCCCAGAATTGGTACTTTCTTGGATACTTATCTCAAATCTCTAGGGCTTTGTTTGGAGTACAATAGCTTGTGGAATTCAAGCATGTCTTGGTAAAAATCACATCCATCAGCCCTAAAACTACATTTTGCATAATGTTGGCCTTGATCCATGTTTCATTGCAGTTGACCTTTGATTCTTCACGTTGAAACCTCCAACTGACTACATTATCCGGAACCTAAAAAGAGAAAGGAAAAAGTAACAAGGATTCACAAGGGAAATGGACGGAATTCTTTGATTAACCAAGAGATTAGTTTCTGGATTTACAGATACAAGCTGCTAGAAGTCTCTGGATACAAACAATTTTGTAGGTTTAAGAGTTCAATTAAAGACCAGGAGGTATGCTTATCCAAAAAATTGAAGTCCAAGGGTAACAGGAAAGGAATAACAAGAAAGACTTGATTGGGTAATATTTTGGAACAAAAATTCAATTTAGAGGCATGGTATAGAATCACGAGAAAGGCGACTTGGTTTCTTTATGAAGAGAAGATTGAGAGAGAGAGAGAGAGAGAGAGAGAGAGAGAGAGAGAGAGAGAAGATATCACAATAAAGGCAACCTGGAGCTCCTAGACTGTTTGAATAAGAATTCTTGGCCTCGTCAAGAACGTGCCAAAACATTCCTAGATAGTATTTGGAGAAATAAAAATAAAAAAACAAAACAAAACATTCCTAGATAGTATTTAGGCCTTGTTTGGTTTGTTTTTTAGAAAAATTTTTGGGAAAAATTTTCTACAAACAAATTTTCAAGAGTAATCAAACCAAACAAACTTTTTCAAAAAAAATCTCAAAATTTTGTTTGGTTACCTAATTTCCAAAATCACTCACTCTCTCATACACATCAAATCAATCACTTTTTTTAAAACTCTCTCCCCAAAATAATTTTCCAAAACCATTTCTGAAAAAAAGGCAAACCAAACAAGTTTTTGTACTTTTTATCTCAAAAATTACTCTACAAACACAAACCAAACACACCCTTAGTCTCTTTTCCAATGACATAATATAGGAAACTTAACTGCCAAATGGCGCCATGCAATCTGGAGTCATCAATTAATAGATGTTAAAATGTTCCAGTTTACAGCAATTAATACGTAGGTTAGATACGTTTTATCATTAGCATTCAGCATTGAAATGTAACAATAACAAGATAAAATATAAACCGACGAGCAAGTACAATCTATATTGCATCAGATTTTGCAATGCATCCATGTACTTTGTATACAATCATGTATGTCATTCCATAAAGGAAATCTGATTCATAGCGAACATCATAGATCTGCATCAAAGCAAAGTCACCTATTAAGGAAACAAAGCTAACAGACAAAGGATTAGTTACCTTGACAATAGTTTGATCATAAAGAAGTGGCAATAATTCAGGAAGAAGGCCCTTAATGAGATTTGGTTTATTGTGAGCTGCTGTACTTAGAGCCAAGACAGCTGCGCGCCTAACATGCTGCATAATCATCACAAAAATAAATAAATAGAAAGTTTAACAAAACGATAACAAGTTAAAAAATAAAAAATCCATGGTAGACACCAAATCACCCCACCAGTATCCACATAACCACCATATATATTACATATTAAATAATAATAATAATAATAATAATAATAATAATAATAATAAGAAAGTAAAATTGAACAATGTAGCAATTTGGAAACAATGTTTCTTAAATTTCAAAATTACCCGGTCATGATCCTTAATAAGTGTCAAAAATGATGAGATCTCAGGGTATATAATCTCATCTATTTTCTCTGGCCGCTCAACTATTGAATATTTTACAGCAATTACAACTGTTGCTCTAGTGAATGCAGCCTGACTGTTTGTACGATCCTGCAAGGTTATAATATAAGCAAGCATTACCCTAACATATCCTCTTAAATGCAAAGGGAACATGCAAAAAGCCATATTGCCTTTGGCACACTATACCTTTAGTGCAGGAATAAGTTTTGCAGGTTCAATAAGTGCAATTTTACCCAGACACTCGGCAACCACATTACGGACACCCTCTTCCTCACTTTCACAGTGGTTGAAAAGCAAATTGAGTATCTTCTCAACACTAGAATCTTGAAACTCAGCTTTATCCACAGACTGCCTCACTATAACCTGCAAAAGTGTGGACATGTTCATCACAGGAGGGAGAATGTTGAAGCTAATATTGATTCGGAAGATAAAATTGAACTCTGAAAGGATCTTTTAGTTGAATGAACATACCTCTTTCAATGAATGAAGCAGTAGATATTGCTTCTTCTGCTGGTTATCAATTTGGTCCAAAATAAATGGTAAATACTTCGACAGGTTACCAACAGCAATATTTCCAAGAGCATAAGATGCAGCAGACTTGATCTCTTCAAAAGGAGATTGGAAAGACTCAATAACAATGTTCTCTATATGTGCATGTGAGCTTAGGTCTTTTCTTCTCCCGATCTCTCCCAAACATAGCAATGCAAGGTGTTGCTTAGCCTAAAACAAAAAATTAGAGTTACAAAAAACACTGTTGTGAAGAAGGTAGGAATGCAGCAAAAACCAGAAAAGTTGGGAATAAATAAATATATATATATATATAATCTGTTTACTAAATAGAGGAATCAAATCTTATTTTATTTTTTTTTAGGAAAAAAGTAACTCTGAAGACAGAAAAAAAAATTAATGACGAGAGCTATAGTAACTAGTACCATGTGCATTGGCATATATAACAAAATAATTTTCATCAGAGAATGTATTTGGAAATAAACATACAAAAATCAAGATATAGCACATCAAATCAATTTCTCATTCCTATGCCCGCAGACAAGATATGTCAAATGATCAAGAAAGCAATAGCTGGAACACAAATAAGGACCATTAAAGGCTTTGAGGCAAAAGATGTAGCTACAGTCATAAAACACAAGAAAAACATGCAATGTAGAAGCAATTTTCCAATTGAAAATTGTAATAAATCTTAGTAGTTCCAGCTCTGGTTAGAATACTTGGTTGTGTTTAACAGTTTTTAAAAACAGAGTTCTATTCGTAGAGTTACGAGGGAGGGACCCAAAAGATTTTGTTTGGTTTTCAGGACAGCAGAACGTTTTTTTCTGTTGTGTTTTCATGAGCACTAAAATGACCAAAAACTCTGCACTCTCAAAAAGTTCAGAATAAAATGTGGCTGAGAACTGTTTTCTGACGACTATGCCAAACAGCCTCCTTGTATCAATACACAAAAGTCGCCTAACCATTTCTAGAAGTACCCAACCTAACAATTTTGTCAAAATTTCAATAGGATAGACAAGTGAAATGTTGAAATATACACTGATACAGACCAAAAAATATTGCTAGAACTAAATTTGCACTTGCGCCACCAAACATAACTCAGATCTAAGAACCACAGTCATTGCCTTCTTTGTTGTATGCAACGCATGGCAAGATCCTTGCTATTGATAATTTGGTTAAGAGGCAAATGCATGTTAATTGGCTTATGAGAAAAAGGTCAGTCATCCTCTCATCCACTGTAATGTGGAGTAGGACTTTTGGCCATTTCTTCTCTTTGGCCATGTTTGGTTTGTATTTGTGAAACAATTTTAAAAAATAATTTTCCAGGAAGAGTTCGCAAAATTTGAAAATTTGTTCGGCTGTATGTTTTGAAAATGGTTTTGGAGTAGAGAAGTGATTTCAGATTTTTTTTCAAAAATTTTCAACAAAACCAAATGTTGAAATTTGTTCTCAAAAATTCTCTCTCAAGAGACAAACCAAAAAAAGCCTTTATGTTTGGAGCCCAGTGGGGTGTGCCTATTTTTATAATTTGAAAATTTGTGTCAGTTTTGTTTAGTTGGTTCTTGGAGCTGATCAATCCATCCTTAACGCAATTTTTGAATTTATAGACCTATGAATAGCTTTTTGGTGTATAGATGATATCCTTTGGTGTACATGTTGCAACCCCTTGGTGCTACTATCATGGTTATTAAAATCACGATCTGGATTGCAAGATTGTACAATCCTACATTGCCAAAACGATCCAGATCGTTGTAGGATCGATGTTATAACAGCATCGCAAGTAGGATAGTATGGGATCGTGCAAGATCGTATAGGATCGTAAGAAAGATCGTAGATTTTGTGATTTTTCACCTTATTTTTAATATGTATCATTCTAATTTGTATTTTTAACCTTTTTTTTAATAGAAAGTAGGGTCTTACGATCCTCGATCTGATCCACGAGACCCTCTCACCGATCCTACCTAGGATCCCGATTTAACAACCTTGGCTACTATTGATAATATTTCTTAATACATAACCCCAAAAAAAAGGTATCCACACAGCATCTCCCTTTTTGGTTTGGAGTATAACTACTGATGAGATTTGCTCAAAATCCATGACATAAGCAACACATGAAGATATACCAAATATCAAGAACACACGAAGCTCCAAATCAAAGTGATGTAAGGATTAGTCAGTAGCTACTATCAGTAATATAATTTCCCTCAATAAAATAAATTTACACATGTACTAACCATGTGACGAAGTAAACTTGGTAGTTTTATAGCAACCTTGTATACACAACAAAGCAAATGACAAACAGCTGATTTAGTGACAAAAAGTGATTCAAAATAAAACCTTACCGAATTGGTACTGCTATCATCTTTTAGGATGTCTGTAAGCATTTTTACTGTATCCGAACATTTCGGATCACCAATAGCAAGGCAAAGAACCGCTACACATTGAGCTATGGAAAACAATGCCTGTTTTGCAACACCTCCAGACTGGGGAGATGGTTTAGCAGTTGAAAGAAGAGAGTCTAGCAAAGCATCAAAACTTGTGTTTGCCGAATAAACCAAGGCAGCAAAAAAGCTTTGGAGAGCCTGCAGTACCCAAAAGAAGAGGTTTCATATGAAGCAAACCTAGACCAAACATCAGAATCCAATAAAAGGCCAAAGTAGTACCGAAAGGGCTTGCCCCTGGAGCAATGAGCTTCTTATTAATGTCAGTGCTTGAGGAAGCACTTTATTTCTAACAGTCAAACCAACGTTTGGGATTGACCTCTTGTCAGCCATCAAGGTGCAGCAGAGTTCCAGGGCTAGAGCTGTCATGTGCAAGTCTGTATCACTGATGTGCATAAAAAATATAAGAGTAGAGTTAGCATTCAGAACATATTTTAGAAAGCATAAGAAAATCATAATACAGTAAACTATGAGACGATTCAAAACAATACAGAAATAGGTTAGTGAAGAAATGACTAAATAAGGAAACATAGCAAAAAAACGACTGTAAGGGAAACCTTATCAGAGTCGAAAGCTCCACAATAATGACTTCATAAGCAGCTGAACCAATTTTATCACCATAAGCAACAATTAGAGAATTCAGCGTTCCCAATGTTGCCTGTCTCAATGCCCGATTAGCCTGTTCTCAACAAGAAGCAAGAAAATCAGAAACTTGCTCCATTAATACGAAAGAAGATAAATAATTCTCTTGATGAATAACAATATTATAAGAATAAAATAATAATTGCTCATACCTTCCGTAAGAATGCAGTTAACTCCGCAATAACATGCTCTAGAACGCATGAAAGGTCTATCCGCAATGAAGAAGCAGCAATAACAGCAAAAGCCTGGTATCAAACATCTGGATTTAGCAGCCTTACACAATTATATACACTATATATCAAATACTCAATGAAAAGGCTCAGTTTATATCAACAAAGATGAAATCCATGGATCTGCACAGCAGGAAAAAGTTAAAATCACAAAAAAACACGTACGTTATAACTTAATCAACAAAATGGAACATTGGCTAAGTCAAATCTGTTTATCATACCAACTTTTAAAAAAAAAAAAATGAGGGGGGTTGGGGATTCATAATAAAATTATTCTTATGTTTACCAAATGTCAAAGTAAAAATTCAAAGTCCAACTTTTATCAAGAAAAGATACAGTTGTTATCAACCCCCACTTTGTAGAATCCAACTTGACCTACCAGGCTCCCAACCAGTAAGAAGGCAACCAAGAAGTATGATTTTCGGAGGTGAAGCTGTGAAAATCATAAAGTAACCAAAAGCATATATATTTATATATAATACTTTTTGCCTACAAGTAAAGACAGTAATTGACTATAATTTTAATTTTTTTATTTTATTCATTTATTTTCTACTAGTAATTAACTTATTGTGCTTGCCAACAAGTACAACATTCCACCAACTCTCACCCGCCAAATCCATCTCAAGGTAGATGCAGAAGGAACAAAACTAACCAAAATTCTTTTTCACTCTACAATATAAAAGACTAAGAAAAATTCTTCATGACAAACAGACATCAAAGAGAAGAAACAAACAATTAGCTCATCACAGCAATAAATTATTTATAAACATCATTCCTGTTTCATGAAATCATTAATTATGTTTCAGAGCATCTGCGGAACATTTCTACTTACCCATAAGAACACAGCAATTTTTAGCTTCAAGTAGGACTAAAAATTCCAATATGTACTTTCAAGACAGATAAAAGATGCAATATTATAGGTATTATCCTTGAGATAAACAATACATGAAGGAAAAGAACCCACTTCAGTTATCAAAGTAAATCAAATGTCATGACTTTAATGAGGTAAATTATCAGTCCACTTGGAACATTCTGACACAAGACTACAATTAAGTAGAGAAAATGCATTCCCAAAATAGACTCCCAACTGTAAGACCTTTGAGACCAACCTTCACAGCTGTAAGTCTGGTAATTTCATTACCCATCCGATCAACAAGAACAGGAAGGCATGCCGGTAGTTCTGCTCTGAGGTTATCACCAAATGTTGAAACTACAAGTCCCATGCAAGAAATTGCACACTCCTTAACCTCCTGCAGAAGATGAAGTGTAAGGCAGTACAATTGCATGTTGCACAAGGTAACAATTTTACAAGGAACTCAGCCAACCTGATCTTGATCTTGATTCGTCAAGCGTGACATGATGGCATTATATATCGGATGAACATATGGCTTAAAATCAAAACCATAACCCTAAGCAACAAATCCATTAGTGCCTCGGAAAATGGTCTGATAATATCTCCCAAGTTTTAAAAGAAAGTAAAAGCAATCTCACTTCAATATTTGGCCGTACAACACGAACAAGTTCCCCACATACTCTTAACGCTTCAGCTGTAACTTTGTAATAGCGCTCACCAACAGCAGATAAGACAGGAGAAGAAAGAGCCTGAACAAACATTAGTATAAACAATAATTACAGAATTAGCAAAATGTAGTCAGGTTTTACAAATGGAAATTATATTAGGATGAAGATAAATCATATAAATCAATGAAGCTAAACTGATGTAAAGCTTATTAAAATGAAAGACATAAATTGGGCTCATTAGGGATGTTTATTGTAGTTGAAAGATAATCCAGACAAGAATTTATTTGGGGATTCAAATCTTTCAAATATACATAGAATTTGTAATTTAAATTTACAAAACCTTCTTGTGCAAAGTTTCTTTATTTTTAAAAATTTTCTATTTCTTTTGTACAAAACCTTAAAATAACTTTTTTCAAGAATTACTGCATTGATCCCATTTGACAATTATTTTTTCTCTTGGACTGATTTGGCATCAGCTTTATGTAGAGACTTCCTTTCCCAAAACTTCAAGTGGTGCTATGTCCTGGTTGATGAAACTACAAGTTGAGTGCTAAAAATTTTAGTACAGATTACAGAATTACTACGGCTGAAATATTTAACAACCAAATTTTTAGAGTAGAAAATTTTGAAGATTTATTTTCAGTTAAGATTATAATTTCAGCTATAAAGCACCGACACTTCAAAACAAGTGCTGCCGTGTCGGACACATGGACACTTCGGGGACACGAGGACACTTTGGGGACATGTATAGTACACACCACATGGCGTGTCCCTTATTTAATTAAACTATTTTCAGGAGACAACTTCAGGGACACACTAGGGACATGCCAAGTTGTCTTTTCCCCCATTTTATTTAGTACTTTTGATGAATGTTGAATAAATGTTGAATATTTATTATTTTTTTATATTTAAATACTTAATAGATCATCCATAAAAAATATATAAACCATAAGTGTTAATTTAAAAATATTAACTTAAAAATGCTTTTTTTTAAAAAAAGAAAAAAGAAAAAAAGAATTAGAGTTAGTTTTTGTTAATATTGATTGTTTTGGAATGTAATGTTAATCTAGATAGCAAATAAAAATATATGAAAACATATTTTGTTATTGTGTCCCCGTTGTGTCTGTGTCCCCATTTTTTTGAAATCGTCGTGTCCCGTCCGCATCTGTGTTCGTGTCTACATCCATATCCGTGTCCGTGCTTCTTAGAATTTCAAAGACGTCCATTCAGTATATTTAGCATTCAGTGATAAGTAAGGTTTTCTTTCACCATAACCTAAAACCCATCGCCAATTTCAGATCTAAGCCATAGGTGACTATTACATTACCAAATACACTCAATCACAAAATCACTAAGGTATCGTTAGGCAGAACTTTTGAAAGTCCTTCCAAGCTATTGAAGTCCTTTTGAATTTCTTTGTTCCACTTGGTGAAAGTAATCAAAAGTCATTCCATCCAAAGTCACAGCTGTAGAAAGTCGGTTTCAAAAAAGCCACTCAAGTTGGCTTCCAAATCCACTTCTCGCGAAGTCAACCAGTCCCTCAAGTGATATTCACTTCATTTTTTATTATATCCTCATTGTTTCGAATAAATTGCTCATAATACTCCCTATTTTATTATATTTACAAGTCCTAACATATAAATGTGTACGTTATTTGTAACACAACAATATATCTAAGAGTGGGAATTTCAACACTACAAGATAACACAACTCAAACCGTACACGAAGTTAACACATTATAGTTAACCATTTTTTGCACGAATATTAAACTGGTCAGGTTAATGTTGAACCTGCATAACACGAAGTTAACAAGGATAACTTGTTTAATAAAGAATTAGTAACACAATTTAACATTATTTCCACTAAGGAGTGTGATGACATTTTTTAATCCCTTGTGTCATTCCATCCAGCTGACTCAAAAAAGTACGCAAAACAGAATTTTAAAACTAATATAATTATTTTTTTTTAAATTTAAGACTATATTTTTGTCTACCATTTTAGAATCAATCTAGTAAAAACAATATAGGGAAAATTAATGAAACTTTTCTTGAAGTTTGGAGAAAATACATCAAGTCCTACAAGTTTGACATAATTACACAACTTCCTTAAGGTTTTAATTAATGTATTTAGTCCTCTTTTCATAAATAATTAGTTAGTTGTGTGGATGGGAAAATGATTATCT
>JAPPVO010000844.1:0-22992 GCA_030407325.1 Camellia japonica | reverse complement strand
TGGAACACATGTAAAATACAGAGTTATATTAATGACACAAATAGGAGAGAACATTTGATAGCCTCTGTTTGATAGAATTCACAGTTATTTACAGTGAAGGCAAATTATTGAGTCAAATCGGTTTGGGACACCATGCTTAATTAATTTGGTTTTGTTTGGTAAAAGAAATTTATTATTAATGTTTCAAATCTATTCTAATATCACACATATCACTACAAGAAGATCATAGTAACATTCAAATTTATAGAACTCAAACAATGAAAAATGAAAATAAAAATGAAAATAAAATGCACTTGATAAATAAATATATATATATATATTGGGTTCTAGATTTAATTTTAAAGCAAATAAAGAATTAATCTATATCCCTCCCTTCGTCTCATAGTGGCTCCGCTCCTCTGTTAGATGTACATAATGGAGTTTGCAACTCTTCAATTTGTCATTGGACTGGAGGTACTATTTAGACCATTTTGGATCCTAATCCGAGCCCATTTCAATGATTCAAACTGTTTAATGTGTAGAGCTTGTAAAGTACTTTATTCCTACAAAGAATTACAGTAATCGGATATCGACAATCACTTGATCATATCATATTTATGTCACAATTTATTTTCAAAATTATACTTCTCATTGACAGAAATGTGATTTAATGAAATGTCTATCAATATCCGATCAACTTAATTTTTTTGCGGAGATAATATACACGACAAATTCTGCACATTGAATGGCTTAAATTATTAAGATGTGCCCATATCAGGGCCCACAATAGCCCAATAGCACCTTCTAGTCCGATAACGGACTGTAGGAAGTGTTAGGCTGTGGGACAGTTCCACCTCAAGATTAATGCTACCATAATTTAAGCTGTTGATTTATGATTTATCCTGGAAGCTTCAAAGCGAGTGAATGGATGTTTTGACTAAATAGGATTTTTTTTAATTTTTTTGTCGAACACCATGAGTAAATATGATTGTTAGCTAATTAACAACGCTTGTTTGTACATAAAATTATATTTTGCAACAAATGTAAATGAGATTCCGTGGTAGACATTTTGGTCATGGAAGAAGCTGCTGGAATAGTTGGGGGTAATCAAAAAAATAATAAATAATAAATGAAAGGGAGTAGAAAAGTGGAGGAAAAGTGCTGGGATGAGCATGGGAACGAAGATGCTAAGAAAGGGGGGATTTTATTTTTTTATTTTTTTACTAAAATCATAATATTTTACATAATTCTAAAATTTAGTTGGGTCATTCTATAATATACACTTTTTTAGGTGAGACAACAAAATTACCCGACCCGATTATATTGACTCCAACCCGATTTTAATAAAATTTGTTTAGGAGAACATTGATAAGATAAGGTAAAGTATAGAAGTAGGTAGGTCAAAACTATCAAGGTTAGGGTAAAGTACGAAATAGTAACGTTAAAATAATTAAGTTTAAAGTCAAAAATGAGCGCACGAAACCTGAAAAAATCCAGCTCGCTGCAATCCTTTACAAGTTATGATCATTTGTGGTATTAATATCATAAATATCGTAACTAAACCACTTTAAGTCATAATAAAAAAAAATTACAATGAATCATAACTAAACGTCATGTGAGACATAACGATTTTTTTCTCAATCATAATTAAAATAATGGTCACAATAGGACATAACCAAAATGACAATGAGTCATAACCACTATCAAAATGGGTCATAACTAAACACTACTTTAGGAACCGAAGTGTTCGATCATAACCAAAATAACAATAAGAATATGTCATAACTAAGTTATAACTAGGGGTGCAAAATTGACCCACCGGCCCACGGCCTACCCGAAGCTTGTCCGTGGTTTGGAGTGGCCCGGTCCGTCCAGGCCCGAGCCCGAGCCTAGTTCGTGAACTTGGGCCTAGGTCGTGTGTTTTGGGGCTCAATCCAGCTTGAAGCCTGGGCCACCAGCCCAACCCACCTGGCCCGCTCAAGGCCAAATATCATTTTCAAACCACTTTTATGAAAAAAAATAAAATTTTGATGGAAACAAATAAAAAAATAGTCAGGCCCGACCTAGAGCCGCCCAAGCCCGAGCCTAGACCCAACGGCTCGACTCAAAGGCCTGAGTACCATATGGGCTTGGGCTTGGGCTTAGGCCAACATCTTGCACGAGTGGGCTGGCCCAGTCTATAGCCCAATTTTTGGCGAAAGCTTGCTAGGGCCAACAGTGGGTTAGACCAAATTTACACTCCTAATTATAACCAATGATGTACAAATCATAACCAAAAAAACTATAAAATCCTTTTTGAAGATGCATGTACTGGTATTATAGAGTTTTTCAACTTAAAGTCATTTTGAATTTATTTTTATATATATGTTATTTTGTAAAATCATATTTTAAAAATATAATTTTAAATTTAAAGTCGTGTCTTTTACTTCAATTAGTTTAGGAAAATTTTCAAAGAATGACATGGAGAATATGTTGATTTATGAGAAAGTAGAAATTTTTATTTTTATTTTTTACCAAATTCACAATATTTTATGTATGTTTAAACCATAAAATTGTTTTGAATTTATTTTTTAAATTCATACTATTTCATAAAATTGTAGTTTTTTAATAAAAAAAACAACTTTAAAACATTGTGTTTTTTACTTCAATTAGTTTATCAAAAATATTTTGAAATTTTTTTTTATTGATTTTTTTTATTTTAAAAATCGTGTTTTGAAAACAAATTAATTTTATATGGAATTGAAAAATAAGTTAAATTTTTTGTAAATTTTAAAAAAGAATTTTGAAAAGGTATTAGAATAACGATTTATCTCTCTAATTTTGCTTCCCTAATTCCACCCCCAATGATGTGGAATTAGAAACATTAAAGACGAAAGGGAGAGGAGTGTGAGAGCGCTTCATATGAGGGTGAGCCACGTCATTAGAGATGAAATTGAGGAGATAAAATTAGGGGTACTTACCAATTAGTCCTATTAACTAGACTTATTTACCTACAGGTCCTAACTAATAATTTAACACTATAAAAATAAGAGAGTGATAAATTTATCACTAAAAATTTATTCATAAAAACAAAGAGACTGATAAATTTATCACTATAAATTTATTCATAAAAATAAAAGACTGATAAATTTATCTTTATGACTTAATAAATTTATCAATAGGACTTAATGGGTAATAAGTCTCCAAAGTAGGACCTATTGGGTAATAAGTCTCCAAAGTAGGACCTATTGGTAGTTTACCCATAAAATTAAGAGATGTAGCACCACTCAAAATATTAATATGATAAAAAAATAAAAAATAAAAAAAGGGTCAAAAGTGAGATTGGACAAAAGAGGTCGGAGTGGAATATCATGACAAGAAAAGGAAAATGTAAGGGAAATGCTCCCGGTTGCCATGTATATTGTATGTGATTTTATTATAAAATTATATAAGTTTTTATGAATTTACATAAATGATCTTATAAAAATACGTAAGTTGAACACAAATTCGTATAAATCTATTTATAAAAGTAAGTTGTTACGAAGTTATATAAATTTGTGTTCAACTTATATATTTTTGTGAGATTACTTATGCAAATTCATAAAAATTTATATAATTTTATGATTGAACACGCTTCGTATTACACGCGGGAGAATTTTCCAAATGAAAGAAGTGCAAATGGGTTAAAGGGGTGGGCATACATGATGCTGCTGAGAAAGTTGGAATGCACAAGCACAAAAAGATAATAATAATAAAAAATTGGGTCAGTCAAGTAACTATTTTTATTGTTAAAAAAAATTATATAATTTGATCCACAATTATGTAGCATGAGATGTGTTAATTTTTAATTTGTTACACATTTAATCATATAAGACCCAATGCCATTGCCATAGCATTGTATAATTAAATTGTGTCATGTTTCTGATTTATTTATTTATTTATTTATTATTGCATGACATTTTAGCCTTTGAGCAAAAATTGCGAGGACATGGCAGTTGGCCTATTAATCTAACTAACTGTCTTCTGGGACAATAAGAAGGTAGCAACTGCAACTCACACAAAATAAACAAAAGATTTAACACACAAAATGATATATTCCCTTTATCATTTTTTGTTAATTAACACACGTTGAGATACAATTTTAATCATCCCATTAAAAATGCTCCAACAAGCACCACCAGAAAATGGTAAAAGCAACTACATAGAAACCCCAAACAGAAAATGCAAAATGTAAGGAGACTCCACTAATGTGTTCAGGCTCTTTCCAAAGCAATCCCACAATCACCACTGATGATCAGTACCTACCTACACACCATTTATTTACAAGATGAGGACTTTAAGACTCTGCTTAACAAAATAGTCCCCTTTTGCCTTAGACATCTAACTCTGCAAACATAAATTTCTCATTCCTTAGGAATTATGATTGAATCTATCATGCAACTTGATCATGTGATAGAATAGGAATTTGAGATAGGGGAGCAGTCCAAAAAACCTTTCAACATAAAACAAAGGATAAATTACACTCACCCCTCCTGAGTAGGGATGCCATTTTAATCTGATCTGCGAGGGTCCATTCATACCCGACCGAATGGGTCGAATTTTACCTGTTCCGACACTTATATGGGGCGGGGGTAGATTGCATTTTGGTCACCCGCAACGGGGGCGAGGGCAGGGGCGGGTATATAATTTATATGCACGTATATGTAATATAATTAGATATAAGAAAAGAACACAAAAAGTCTAAAAAACTAAAATATTATTTAATTAATAATAAAATAATACTAAAATATTATTAATTAAATAATATTATTATAAATAAATAATATATATGTATGTATATATATAATATAATTAGATATAAGAAAAGAAATATTAAAAGTCTGTGATTCTATTTAAATATAAATAAATAATAATCTTAAAAGTCTGACTGTTTATGTATGGAAATAAGAAAAATTATTTAGTGTGCAAAGGGTTTAAATGTTTTTCAATTTTTTTGACTATTTGAAATGTGGTCGGGTATCCACAGGTATCGGGTATCTGCGGGGGCGGGGATGGGGTTGAAAAATTCCACCCGTAGTCGGGTAGGGCAGAGGCAGGTGTAGAGTTTGTCCGCAGAGGCGGGGAATGGCAAACCCGACCCAAACTCGTCCCGTGGCCATCCCTACTCCTAAGGTTTGGGAAAAATATAATTAGAGCATCCACACCAATCTTTTTAAATTTTTAGTCAAATTATAACTTAAAAAGCTATTTTGCTATTTTAGCTAGTCATATTTTTAGTACCCACTTCATCAAACTCTCTATTTTAATTCAATTCTATTAAAATATTATTTTTTTTATTGTATTTGTTTTTCTTTCTTTTTTTTATTAAATTAATGGGTTGGCTTGATCAAGTAGCATTTCCAGGGGCTTGATCAGGTAGCATTTCTTGGAGGAAAAGAGGGGCTTGCGGTTCGGCTCGGGTTGCCATCGTGCTGATCTCCGATTGAGTTGAAAATTTTTGTAGTTGATCTACTCAATCAACTCTAAAATATGAACGGATCGGATCATTAGAAAGTCACCAACACGGTAGGCAACTAGTGCGTTTCGGATAAAATATAAAGACCCCAAATCCAAAACTACACCATATTCTTTAATCATTCTGCTGCATTCCAACGGCTCTATTTATCAACGGTCAAAATTTTTCAAACGGTCATATTCTTCTACTATAAATAATAGCATATGTTCTCTAATTCTCACAATCTAAATGAAATATTTTTCTTTCATTCTATCCTCATTAATTTTTTATATGGATCTTCATTTTCTAGACATGATGCTTTATGACTCCGACTCCGATGATGAGTTGGAGATAGTTACAATAGCTTCTATGGAAGCCGAGAGTTCATCAAGGTCACGACATGCTGCTCGTAAACGACGCGAGTTTGTTTGGCGTAATCCTTTGCAAGGCCATCAAAGGCTTTTTCTCGACTATTTTGCTGATCCACCAGTATATCCTCCCAAATTATTTCGGAGAAGGTTTCGAATGAATCGTTCTCTTTTTCTCCGCATTCAATCTGAAGTAGAAGCTTATGAACCATATTTTGTTCAGAAAAAAATGGTGCTGGAGTGCTCGGTTTGTCTGCTCTTCAAAAAATAACTGCGGCTCTTAGAATGCTTGCTTATGGAGTAGCAGCTGATTTTATGGATGAATACTTGAGGATTGGAGAAAGTACTGCAATGAAAAGCCTAAAGAAATTTGTCAAAGCAGTGGTTGCAATTTTTTCTGATGAGTACTTGAGGTCACCGAACAACGACGACATTGCTAGACTTCTAGCTGTTGGCGAAAGTCGCGGTTTTCCTGGGATGTTAGGGAGCATTGATTGTATGCACTGGACCTGGAAGAATTGCCCAACTGCATGGAAAGGTATGTATACTGGCCATGCACATGAGCCAACAATTATTTTGGAAGCAGTAGCATCATATGATCTTTGGATATGGCATGCATTTTTTGGGTTACCTGGGTCTAATAATGATATCAATGTTTTAGAACGGTCTTCCGTATTTACCGAGCTTGCTCAAGGGCGTGCTCCTCGAGTTAATTACACCATTAATGGAAACGAATATACCATGGGATACTACCTTGCTGATGGTATATATCCACAATGGGCAACTTTTGTTAAAACAATTCCTTGTCCACAAGGAAAAAAGAATAAACATTTTGCTGAGGCCCAAGAGGCGTATAGAAAGGATGTAGAGCGTGCATTTGGAGTGCTTCAAGCACGTTTTGCAATTGTGCGTGGACCTGCAAGACCATGGGATCTTCAAACTCTTACAGATATTATGAAGGCTTGTGTGATACTACACAACATGATCATTGAGGATGAAAGAGATGACGGAGGAGAGCAAAACATTGATTATGAACAAATCGATAAAACCCCTCTTTCACAAGTGTCACTTGAACGTACACCTGATATCATGGAATTTATTCAACAACATCGTCGCATAAGAGATAGAGAAACTCATTCTCGACTCCAATCGGATTTGGTTGAGCACTTGTGGCAAATCTATAGCCAATCTTAGGTTAGAATAAGCAAATCTATAGCCAATATGGAATTAATGAGAATGGACCTAAACACTAGGTTGGTTCTCATGATTACAACCTTTGCTGTAGCTTGTAAGTTTTTTTTCTTTTTTCTTTTTTTTTGAACTGCTGTAGCTTGTAATTTGATTTTTGGGAAAGTCATGTGTTAGACATATTGATTTTGATGATTTTATTTATATTATGTTTTTTATTTTGTTTGATGAATTCATTTGATCAAAATGTTATAAATTATCCATATTAATTCATCCTATTATTTTGTGGTTTCTGGAGGTGAAAATGAAGCCCAAATTCAGCACAAAAACAGCCACAAAAGAGCTCTAGATTCAGCACAAAAACAGTCACAAAACAGCCCCAAATTTAGCACAAAAACAGTCACAAAACAGCCCCAAATTTAGCACAAAAACAGCCACAAAAGAGCTCCAGATTCAGCACAAAAACAGTCCAAATTCAGCACAAAAAACAGCCACAAAAGAGTTCCAAATTCAGCAGAAAACAGTCACAAAACAGCCCCAAATTTAGCACAAAAACAGCCACAAAAGAGCTCCAGATTCAGCACAAAAAGAGTCCAAATTCAGCACAAAACAGCCACAAAAACAGCCCCGAAACAGCAGCAAAATAACTCTGAAACAGCAGCAAAATAGCCCTGAAACAGCAGCAAAATAGATCCGAAACAATAGAAAAAAAACAGCAGCAAAAGTATCCGAAACAGCATTAAAAACAACCCAAAAAATAGCAGTTCAGCTCAGTGTCATTCTGAAATAGAATAATCTTTGTACCACCAAACTCCAACAAGTAGAGCTTACAAAATGCCAATGTATTATATAGGCAAAGGTTACAAAATATACATAAACCTTACTTTAGTCAAAAGTCACAAAAAAGAACCCATGTTTCTACATCATGAAACCATATAGCACAAAAGGATCCAACTATTTCATCCAAACAAAATCTACCAAACTAACAGTCAAAAGTTACAAAAAACATAACAGTTTCATAAATTACTCGGAAATGTTGCTCTTTCTTCGACTCTCAATGATTTCCATTTGACGCTGATAATAGTATTCTTGTTGCATTGGGGACATCCCACTAGTATCCATCATCATGATTCTCTCTTCTTCCTTCAATTTCTCCAATGAAGCTTTTTCAACATGAATAATATATGATTTCTCAAGCATTTCAAGTTTTTTCTCAGTTCCTTTCTTTCTATCTTCTTTCATGTCAATTAGCAAGTCTACAAGTGGAGAACTTGTAGTATCTTGACTCTTCAATTTTTTCAGCCTTTCTTTTTCTTTCTTCTTGCCAATTGGTCTCTCCAATTGTATATGCGCATCTCGTGAGATCTCATCTTCCTCTAGATTGACTAACTCTGGTGTTGAAGGCGAAGATGTGGGATTTCGACTCCTTTTTGGATTTTTCTTTTGGTACGTCTCAAACCATTTTGGTTGATGCCTCAACACATTCCAACAATGTTCGAATGGAAATGAGGTGTTATGAACCTCCTGGTACATAAGTTTTGCCTTGCCAATCTGGAAAAATATATATATATATATCAAAATTTTAAAATATATTGAATGGTAAATGTCTAAATATCTATGTAATTAATACCTTGTCTTGCTCATTCACACCGCTTTCACGCATTGATTCAATTTGAGCAAAGTACCCACAAAACTTATTGGTTCCAAGTTGAATGATTGACCACCGGTTCATCAAAGAATTATCAGTACGTTCACTAATAAATGTTTTGTGCTCGTGGAAGTACTCCCCAACTCTCCTCCAGAATGTCTTACTTTTTTGCTCATTTCCATGCACTGCATCTAAGCTAGTATTAAGCCAAGCTGATATAAGCAAATTGTTTCTTCTTTAGAAAAGTTGCCACTGCGTGACTTTTTTGCAGCAGATTCTTTTTTGGTTGAAAACTGAGATTCTTGGCCAGCACCTTCACTAATTTGGTTAAGATATTGAGAGTTCATGAATTGATTGTCAAGGTTGGAGCCCTCTTGTAAAAGATTGGTAAAGAAGGGGTCTCCACTTGAATCCATCCTACAAGATAGAGTGAATCAAATTAGAATGGATTTTCTAAAATCAATTATGTAAACTTGCAAAAATCTAATTCTTAGTGGAAACCCAATTTGCATACATCATTAGTGAAAATAAATGTGTTTTTAGTTTGAGTATGAGTCAAATTCAGGAGTATAAAATGCAACACATGTACATACATCATTACTGGATACCCCTCTATGGAAAGGCTCCTAATTGTAACTATTCTACTGCATCTGCTTATAATCTTGTTGCTGACCAGGAGACCAATGAGCCTGATTGGTCCTGGGTTTGGAAAGTCAAAGTCCCCCAAAAGCTAAAGGGATTCATTTGGCTTGTGTTAAAAGGGAGGCTTCCTACCAATCACATGAGACTCGTTATTGTTAGAAATATTGCTAATTCTGGCATGTGCCCCAGATGTAATAGCCATGTGGAAGATGTGGATCATCTCATCAGGGGCTGTTTTAAAGCTCAAGATACTTGGGTTGTTAGAAGCAATCAATGGTAGAGAGATGGGATTGATAAGCCTCTGGGTTAATACTTATATGAAAAGCCAAGAGAAATGTAATACTAACATACCTTGGACATACCCAACCAGAAAAAACATACCTTGGACAATATTTTCATTGTTACTATTTGGCAAATCTGGAAGGACAAACAAAAAGGATTTTGATAGTCAATCCCAACCCACTTGTAAAAGTGTTGGTTTGATCATCATCTTTGACAATGATATCCAGGAGGCTTTCCACTCCCAATTCTTAGTGGAAACCCAATTCTTAGTGGAAACACATTTATTTTCACTAATGATTACTAAAATCAAGTCTTTACATAATTGTTAACCACAAATAAACTTGAATTCCTGGTTGGTATAAATGGAACATACTCACAAACATGCAAGAAAAAATGAAAATGAAAATTAACATACTCATAATGAAATCTTTCTAATTGCGCTTAAAGCTACTCAGATCTAAAGTTTTATCTTCTGATTACATAATGGCTCAGCTTATTGATTTTTGTTTTTAATACTTTCTTCCTTTGGTTTCCTAATATCAGTTCAGGATATTGTTCAACATGCAGTGGTCATCTACTTTTCTTCTTTCTATATGGGACGCACGATCAAGAGCAATAAAACTTCAAATACTACTCTTTCAGCACTAGTAGAAATATAAAACATCCCTATTTGCTTGATCAACTATGGATAGATCAAATAAAAATAATTGTCCCGTGAGGCTGGGACTCATAAAATTTGTTCACTTAACATCTCAAAAAACTGTTGATGTAATCATTTACAATTTTGCGATTCGGATGCATATCCAAGGAGGTATAGAATTAATGATAATCTGTGTCTCATGCCAAAAATGAAATCTTAAAATTATATCATAGTTGTATACAATGTGTATCAAAAAAAACCCATAAAGATCACAAACTATATATGTTCTTCCTCAATATGATAGAAATTTTCTTTACCCAGTTTTAAAGATTTTAAAAATATACAAGTAATCTAAGCTTTAAAATATCAACATATTTATGCATTCACTTTCATTGAGGCAATTTATCAAACACTTGTGATACAAGAATTTTGTGCAGACAAATTTTCAAAGATGTTCAAACAACTTAATTCAATCAAAGAGCCATTGATGGTTTCAAATAAAATTACAGACCCCAATTCATCCCATCTAATCCAAATCTAGAGTACAGCAGCACAAAGAGAGAGAGAGAGAGAGAGAGAGAGAGCTGAGTTTCAGATATGGTGAAAGCAAATGCTGTGGAGTGGTTGCCGCTATGTAGTTTTGGCGCGGAAGAGCAAGAGGGTAGAGTTTGGCGGGAAAAAAATAATAAAAAAATAACAAATTACAGTAGCTCGTTTGTTGTAACGAGCTACTGTAGCATCCTCAAATTTTGGAAAGCTTGTAGCGAGATTGATGCGCCTGGTTTTTTGGAGTTCATCTCGCTAGTTTAGCTGGAGAAGCTGTCTACCGAGCTTGATGAGGTTGCTTTCCATACTTATGATATAATTACACTGACGTTTTTTCATAAGGCCAAATCAACTGAAACTAATGCAGATACTGGATAAACATTCAAATAAACGAGATATACATACATTTTAGTAGAGAAGAAATGAAATATCATTCTTTTTTTTCATACGACTAGCACATTATCAATGAAAAATAACTTAACTGTTCTGTAAATTAAAACCGTAAGAAATGTCAGAATAATTATGTCTAAAATATAGGATTATTTGTATTTTTTCTAAACTTTAAAGAAAGTGAGTGTAAGTTACCCTAAAACAAAATGCATCATCACCAAAACATTTTCAGTTCCAAACTCCTCACTCTGTATGCCCAACTTTGATGCATAATTAAATCCCTCGAAAATGTACATGAGGGAAGAACCACACTGAAAGTGCAAAAAATAATAAAAAAAAAAAAAAAAAAACCCAAAGACAGCTTCAAATAGGAGGAAACTGATCCCAAGAGCTATCCTTAATTATTTCAAAAAAGCAACTTCCCTTTTTTTCATTTTAACAATGCATCATGACTTCCAACTTTCTAATCCCCTTCTAAACTTCTCAATGTATCAACCGCTCAAATTTGCAATTTGAAATTTTGGATTTCAAAATAGATATATAAGGATTAAAATAAAAAAATGACCAAATATATATAAAAGAGTCAAGGTGTATTTTACTCAAATATCCCCTAATAATAATAATTTTCCTCGGCACATATATGGACTTGATATTTAGGTAATGGAATGGGATACCCTATAGGTGTACAACACATATATGGACTTGATATTGCCTTTGGCAACTAAGTTAAAGTCAGCTTATTAGCTTTTTAACATGTTGTGCCTAGGTTGTAGAGGAGTTTCTCTAGTTTTGTTGGTTGCATATCTGCTTTCAATGGTTGGGTGTGGCTGCTGCTGGTCTTGGATGTTTGCAGTGATTTTTTTGATTGTTTGACTGCAGCCCTGTCATCTATTGTCTGCCTTCAATGGTTGAGCTGAAGCTAGATTCAAGTTGTTGTTGCTTCAGAGTTTGCACTGCTGCTGGTAGGTTGTTTTGCTCCTTAGTTGTTTTGCTCCTTAGTTGCTCCTTAGCTGCTCAGATATGCTCAGGCTACTCAGGCTATATCCTTGTTGGTTTGCTCTACTCAGTTGTGGACTACTGTGTGTCAAGTTCTTGTTGAATGTAAAAATAAAAACTCCACACCTACTCTACCTTAGTGTGGTAGGTGAGTGAGTTAGTATATTATGTGAGTGTGTTAGGTTAGTATTAGTGTGGTAGGTGAGTGTTAGTGTGGTAGGTGAGTATATAGTGTGGTAGGTGTGTGTGTTAGTCTATTTGTCTTCCTCTCCTATATATAGGAGAGTCATTGTATACATTCTACATCAATCAAAAATCAATCAATCAATAATACATCAATTTATACATTAAATTTCTACATGGTATCAGAGCTATAAGATTTAGGCCTGTGTTTCCTTCTCACCGGCGGGCGGCCGGCCGGCAACTTTGCCTTCGCTGCCCGCTGCAGTTCTCTCCGTAGAGACACACAGAGCCATTTCTCATTTCTCTCCCATGGCTTTTTCTTTCTTATTTTGCTATTACTCTCTCTATCTACCACTTCTCATTCCACTGTAACTAACTAGTCTCAGTTCTTCACTCTCATGAAGAACTCTCTCAGAGGCAACCCCTTGTCTGATTGGGATGTCACCACACCAAAACCCTTCTGCAACTACGCCGAATCAGCTGCAACGAACATGGGTTTGTTGTGAAGATCGATTTCTCCGGTTGGTCACTCTCTGGCCGCTTCCCGGACGATGTGTGCTCTTACCTCCCGGAGCTACGTATTCTTCGCCTCGGCTACAATGACCTCCATGGAAATTTTCCTCAAAGCATCAGCAACTGCTCTCTCTTAGAAGAACTAAACATAAGCTATGCATACCTCACTGGAACACTGCCAGACTTTTCGTCCATGGCTGCTCTCCAGTCACTTGACCTCTCCTATAATCTCTTCACCGGTGATTTCCCAGTTTCCATCACTTGGCGTCGGTCGCCGACGGAACGGCACGTGATATGAACTCCTCCTAAGTACACTGCTGATTTTAACAGAATCGAATGGTGGGGATAGAAAGGCCTGCACTATTCTCGGTTAAACCAACCCACTCTCTCTCTCTGGTCCCTTTCTCCCCCACCCAGACTGCTTTATTCCCCATTTTCTTTAATTTATTTTATCTTCCTTTTTTCAATTAAAAAAAAAACAAAAAAAAAAAAAAAAAAACATGGCTGGTTTTTTAACAAAACCGTGGGCCAAAGGCACCCACGTGCAACACTTTCCCGAGGGGAGCTCATTTTCTATCTACTGGAACAATAATAATTTTAATTCTTGTTATATGCTTTCTCCAAACTATCTTTTAATTATCAGCGCCGACCCTCCAGTGGACAATCTGGCATTCCATCATTTTCTTCCACCAAATCCCTACCTTTACTTTATTTTATTTTATATATATATATATATATATATATTTTACTTCATCAATTGCTTTTCTCCAATCCATGTTCCCCACTGATTTTATATTTTATTTTCTTTTATCAACAGTGACTCACCACTCATAAGCTTTGTTTATCACATCCCCTCACTTTCATTTAAAAATATTTTTCTACTCTGTTTGTGTCATTCATACCATATGGATTTACACAACACACATTGTTTTATTCATCTCAGGGATCCAACTCGATCACCATTTTACACAAAAAAAAAAAAAAAAAACAACCACAACCACAACCCATAACCACCACAAAAAACCGGCCTTATTTTTTCGCCTCTTCAGCTGTTCTCTTCTTCTTGCCTTTGTCTTGGGCGTCCCTTGCCGGTGCTGCCTCCGTGTTTCCCACGCCGCCAGCACGTTCACTTCCCGTTACTCCTCAACTGTCACATATGGCGGCCCTCCAAATCTGAGCATCACGGTGGCCTTCCGCTTCAGTTCCTTATTTTCTGCCTTCAGCACACATATCTCTGCTCGGGCATCCGTATACATGCTCTGGAGCAGAGCCAGTTGGGCTTTTACCTGCTGCATCTCATTTGTCCTACTCTGAAGCCGGTGCGACAGGTTTGAGACCGCAGTCATGGTCTCAACACATTACTTCAGTGTGTAATAATTCGCCTCAATATCCGATTGTGCAGCCATTCTTTGCTCCACAGACAGCATCGGAAAGTTCAGAGGTGCAAAACCAGGGGCGCTTGGTTGCGGTTCAAGGGCACCTGCCCCGGCTATCTCTCTTGTGGCCTCGTTGAGGTCGGGAAAGAGAGTGAGACCACGGGACGAAGAGGCTATGTTCTGGGTAGCTGAACGGGAAGAAGAGGCCATATTCAGGGTTGGTTGTAGAGTGTTTCAGAGATAATCTCTCTCAGCAAAAACGAAGAGGTTTTCAGAGGTTTTCACAAGTGTTTTGTTCTGTCTAAGCCTCAGCCTCCGTCTTCGTTAAATAGCCACAACAGCCACGCGTATCGCGCGCCGCTCGGCGCTAGACGACAAATCGGCGCGCCTTTTGATGGCTCGACTTTTGATGGCTGTCGGGCACACCTTTTGATGGCACACCTTTTGATGGCACGCCTTTTGATGGCACGTCTTTTGATGGCACGCCTTTTGATAAGATTGGGCACGCCTTTTGAGGGTGCGACTTTTATGGGTCCGACAAGACTCTGTAAACTGTCCCGACATTGATTCCCGTTAGCTCTTAATATGGTTCCGACAAGACTCTGTAAACTGTCCCGACATTGATTCCGGTTAGCTCTTATATGGGTCCGACAAGACTCGGTAAACTGTCCCGACTTTGATTCCGGTTAGCCTCTTATATGGGTCCGACAAGACTCTGTTAAACTGTCCCGACATTGATTCCGGTTAGCTCTTATATGGGTCCGACAAGACTCGTAAACTGTCCCGACATTGATTCCAGTTAGCTCCTATATGGGTCCGACAAGACTCGTAAACTGTTCCGACATTGATTTCGGTTCTCAGCTACAACGGTTCGACACACGCCGTATATAGTGTCTTCTACAACGGTCCAACATGACCCCGTAAACTGTTTTCTACAACGGTCCGACATGACCCCGTAAACTGTTTTTCTTACATCGGTCCGATATTACCCCATAAACTATCTTCTACAACGGTCCGACATGGCCCCATAAACTGTCTTCTACATCACGGTCTGCCATAACCATACAGTCTTCTACAACGGTCTGACACGACCATACAAGTGTCTCCTATCCACTTTTCTTTTATTTGTCAGATTATTTTTTCCTGTTTTGTTACTCTCTCCAAACTCAAGTTGGTTAGTTCCTAACCCCCTTGAGTTTGAGGGGGGCTGTTGAATGTAAAAATAAAAACTCCACACCTACTCTACCTTATGTGTGGTAGGTGAGTGAGTTAGTATATTATGTGAGTGTGTTAGGTTAGTATTAGTGTTGGTAGGTGAGTGTTAGTGTGGTAGGTGAGTATATAGTGTGGTAGGTGTGTGTGTTAGTCTATTTGTCTTCCTCTCCTATATATAGGAGAGTCATTGTATACATTCTACATCATCAAAAATCAATCAATCAATAATACATCAATTTATACATTAAATTTCTACAGTTCTATTTTGCTAGTCTGCCTTATTCAGGTGTCTGTGAACTCGGGATTGTCTGTAGAATTGACTGAGGAGGTGTAGGCATGCTAGTGTGTGTAGTTGAGAGTTAATTTAGTTCGTGTTTCTGATGTGAAGGTATGCTACTGTTGTGAGAGAATGGGCTGTTATGCAATGCTAGTAGTCTAAGTAGTGGAGTTAGCTGATTCTGCATTCATATCATTAACAATTGCCTCAGTATATGCCAATGCTCTGCTGTTTTGCTATGCTCTACCTTTGGTTGCTGTTTTGGGATTTTGTGCTGGTTGGTCTGTCTTTGATGAATGGATGTTTGTGCTGTTTGTCTGTCTTAGCTGTTGTCGTGTTGGGTGGTCTCTTTCTCGTTGGTCTCTCACCAACTCTGGGGTGCTAGCAAATGATAGGATGAGCTAGATGGTGCCAACCACGTTGGGATGATTTAGCCCATTGTGATGCTTTTGCACCTCCCTTTTTTTTATTGATGTAATTCGCTTTGTACTATGTACTTGTTTATTTCATCAATAAAGTCCTTTTTTTGCCGATCAAAAAAAAAAAAAAAGCTTATTAGCTTTTTAATTTCACATTATTTTTCTATTTTTTTACATATTTTTTTTAAAAAGTCAAAAAAATAAAATAAAAATCAACTTTTAATCTTCTTCTCAAAATAAGCCAAAAATGGGATCATGTGCACTTGAAATGGCATCTGGTACTTCAAGACATACAGTGTAAAAGTTGTTAATCCCTAGCAAAGTACCCGCTTTTTTCACTAATCCGATACATATTGGTATCAAAATATTTTCGAGTACCGTTCTAATTTTCTTACTATAAATAATTACATTTATTAAAAATATTGTCCAGTGCCAACTAATTATCATATAATATAAACAGTGCTATAAAAATTTAAAAAAAAAAAAAAAAAAGTGCGCATATTTCAAAAAGAGTTATAAAATAACTAAAAACTTAAAACACAAATTCCAAATACCTTAAAATGACTTAAAATAAAACCCATAGAATGGGATCCTAAACTTAAAAGAACTACATACTTAAAACACAAAATCCAGATATCTTAAAATACAGTATCGACGATACTGTCTAAAATGAGATCCTGAATTGAGATCCTGATTCCTCTGTAGGTCTACGACACTTGAACTTGAGATCTCCACCAGAATAGGCACCAAGTTGTCTTTCAATTTGTCATCTTGTTTCCACAACTTCTAAATACCTAACAAACACACAAAATAAATAAAATAAGACAAAATAAAATATAAAATAGTCTAACAAAGTATAAATTTAATATACAAAATATGCACTATAATGACCACATTAGAATGCATTGTAATTTCTCCATATCTGAAAAAATTTCAGTATGTAGTTTACCCTTTTACTAATTAGCACTTAGCAACATGGATGATGATGCTGATGATGGCATGGGAAATTATCATCTCGCATGTTCGAAAAATATTCTGATAGATCTCCAACATTCCCAGGGTGCTCATCATACACAATTTGGAACCCAACTTCCTTTAGCTTAAAACCCTCAACTAAATGTGCTAAGAGATTCACATCATCCCCAACTTCCATTAACTGATGCGCAATCATCCGATGGCTTAACCATACCACATCGTTGTTTTTATTTGGACGGCATATGAATGCAGGGCTATGATGTCATGTGTGACCCTTTGTCTTATTTCGAATAACCATACACTCAAAATTGCCGTCGCCCTTAGAATCTTCATTGGCAAATGCATAGAGAACATATACGTTCAAGGCTTGGATCTTGAGATCAGGCAATGAAGTCACTAAAGGCACAGTGAAGGATATGGAGGGCCCACTTCTCTGATTGCTTGACCATCCAGGTACCTCACTCCCGGGAAGAAGTATGTTGTATATACCACATTCATACGACCCCTATGACATGTTATTCATAACAATTTCAACTATGAATTATCTATACAACAACTATATATATATACTACAATGATAGATAGAAAACATACTTGAAGTAGATATTTTCTTGTGTGTGTCTGTGATATTGTTCCTCAAGTCCACCTCAAGGCTTCCCATGGATTCCAACTCAATTAAGCCCAAGATGTTAACTATTTTTGCATCAGCATTGCCAATGGGCTCTAAATTGAAAATCCCTTGAACCTCAAATAGTTTTTCACAACCATCTATCTTTCAAAGCCAGATATGTAGTCCAGTTAGGAAGATTTGTTATCATCTCCAGTGAACTGCATTTACCCACATCCAACAATTCTAAACCCATTGGTAGTTCCGGTAGTGATTGGAGTCTTTGTGCAATGAGATAACCAAAGCGATTGAAGCCCAATAAGACCTTTGATGCTTTTTGGAAGACTAGAAATCGGTGTTGAAGATTGGCTTAGGTTTGGCTCAGTTTTTTCTTTGTCAACGATGGTTGTTGATTGAAGAAAAAATGAAGAAGCTAGACATTCAACCGAGCTATCTATGATAGGGTGCTGACTGTTGGTGGTTGCCATGAATGTTGTTGGTGGTTTGTTGAAGACTTTGGCCCTTCCATTGCATCTATAAATGGTTAGTGAATGGGAGGGGTTCAGTATGGTGAGTTGAATAGAGAATACAGAGCAGAGAGAGGAATTATAGAGTGTGTAATTCTTTGTTCCAAATTTAGCGAAATCCGATGCCTGTGGACGAAGGCGATTTGCCAAACCATGTAAAATCTTTGTGTGTTCTTGCTTGTGTGTGATTCTTTTCTGCCTCCTAGGCACAACAAATTGGTATCAGAGCATTGTTGTGACAAAACAAAGCATCACAACTCTGTTTTCTGTAAACTAAAAAATTTAAAGTTGTCGAAATCAACTTCTGAATATACTAGGAGGTCCGTCTCGACGAGAGGAGTCCAAACCCATAAAGAACAGCCAAAACGGACGTCGAGGTGATCTACACGCTCCGGTCAAAGTTTGGAGCGTAAAGTCAACTCTGAACCAAATATACACGCGCGGTGAGAGGAAGAAGACGACTTTGTGGCACCAAAATATTTCTTCAAATATATATTTGAAGGAAATCCAAACCCAAGTGGAGCTTTGTCTAGGTGGTTAAGGTGGAGCATATCTCTCCCTTGGCCAAGGTTCAAGGCTTGGGGGCAACAATATTGTAAATTAATTTTGCAACACTGCCACATCAGCGCCAAGTGTCCGCCCAGTCACTGCCACATCTGAACCGCGTAGCTGCCAAGTCATTGACACGTGTTGAGCATCATCAGCGCCAGCTCAACCACATGTTATCGCCATGTCAGCCCATCTGCCTCATCATCAATCCCAGTCAGTCGAAATTTTTGAAATTACAGGGAGGCCCCTGAAAGTTTGGTAAATTGCATTTCAGTCCCTGATCTTGTTGAAATTGTAATTTAGTCCCTGCGACTTCTATTAATTGCAGTAAGATCCCTGGAGTTTTGGGAGATTGCAATTTGGCCCCTGGATTTGGGGAAATTTCATTGAGGTCCCTAGAGAGGTGGAGAAAGTGCTTTCCTAGCTAAATCAACCGTTTTGGACACAACCGCAGACTCTGTTTTTGAGATTCGAACCTGAATTTTTCAATAAAGTTTTCAGGAACATAGAATTTGTCATGTTCCGGGCATTTCAAGCATCTGTTATTGTTTATGGTGGAGATTATTGAGCAGTCTCAATGGAAAATCTACAAGACAAGATCAACCGAGTCCACAAGTAACCCAGCGACTACAAACAACTCTAGGCATTGGTCCCCAGTGTCCCATGCTAAGTTCGAAGTAGAAAAGTTTTGATGGAAGCAGCAACTTCGACATGTAGAGATGAGAAGTTAAAGATATACTTGTCCAGATGAACCTGCACTTCACTTTGGGAGACAAACCAGATGACTTGGACAAGATAGAATGGGAGAAAGTGAATTCCTAGCCTGCAGTTCCATCTGACTTTGCCTTGCAAAAGATGAGAAGTACGTCTCTATAGAATATGATACTGCAAAGAAGCTTTGGAATGCGCTAGAAGACAAGTTCATGACAAAGAGCATTGAGAACCGGCTCTACTTGAAGAAGAGGTTGTTTCGTTTCGACTACAAGAAAGTATTTCGATGAACGAACACTTGAACAATTTCAACAAAATTCTTGCCAGATTTGAAAAATTTTGATGTTCAAATCGATGATGAAGATAAAACATTTATTGTTAAATTCCTTGCCTAACACATATGACCATCTCACCACCACTTTGTGTATGGTAAAGAAAAGATCAAGTACTGTTGATGTTTCAAACGCCTTAGTAAATAATGAGTTTCAAAAGGAAAGATAAGCCTGCAAACAGGGACTCAGCATCAGAGGCATTAATAGTCAGAGACAGGACGAATAACAGAAGATATACAGGGTCGGGGAAAGTCTCGCTCAAAATTCAAAGGGAGATCATTAGATAGAAGACGTCTTGCAAAAGACGAGTGTGCTGCTTGTCGCCAGAAGGGGCATTGGGCAAAAGATTGTCCAAACAAAGACAAGAAGAGGAAAAGGTGAACGTTGCACGAGATGGAAATAATGGTGAAGGATCAGCCTTTACAGTTTCATCACTTGGTCATTCTGATGAATGGATTCTAGTTCCTGAATGTTCCTACCACATGTGTCCTAACAAGCAGTGGTTCTCGAGCTTACGAGAATTCGATGAGAGGAGTTGTACTGATGGGCAACGACCAAGCTTATCGATTGAAGATGCATGATGAAACAATCAGAATTCTTCAAAATGTTCGATACGTACCGGATTTGACGAAAATCTCATCTTAGTGGGAGTTTTAGACTCCAAAGGTTACAGAGTAACTATGGAAGTGGAGTCCTCAAAGTTGTTAGAGGAGCATTTGTTGCAATGAAAGGTATTCGGAAAGGAAATTTATATTTTCTAGACGGCTCTACAGTCACAGGGAGAGTGGCTTTCTCTACCAGCTCAGAAGATGATGCATCAGACACTTCTAAACTTTGGCACATGCACCTAGGGCATGTCAGTGAAAAGGCTTTACAAGGGTTGGTAAAGTAAGGCTTGTTGAAAAGCGCCAAGACAGGGAAGCTTGAGTTCTACGAGCATTGTGTACTGGGCAAGCAAACAAGAATCAAGTTTGGTACTGCCATGCATTGTACCAAAGTGATTCTGGACTACATTCACAAGATATTTGGGACCTTCCAAGAATGCTTCTTTGGGAGGTAAACACTACTTTGTGTCATTCATTGATAATTTCTCAAGAAGAGTATGGGTTTGCATAATGAAACATAAAGATGAAGTATTAGACAACTTTTTTACGTGAAAGAGAATGATTAAGACCCAGACAGATAGGAAGATCAAGAAGATCAGATCTGACAATGGCAAGCAAATACACATCAGATCCCTTCTTTGAGGTTTGCCGAAATAAAGGGATAGTGAGACATTTCACAGTTAGTGGAACGCCACAGCAAAATGGAGTTGCAGAACGCTTGACCCGCCTTTGGTGGAGAAAGTCCGGTGTATGCTGTCACATTCAGGATTGAGCAAGGCATTTTGGGGCGAGGCATTGAACTATGTTCTCGTCATCTTTCAATAGACTACCTGCTGCAGCACTAGATGACAAGACTCCCATGGAGATATGGTTAGAGAGCGCCACCCACTGATTATGATCAGCTACATATCTTCGGATGCATGTTACAAAATCTAAGCTGGATCCTAAAGCCAAGAAAGCTATCTTCTTGGGCTTCAGGGATGGTGTTAAGGGATATAGACTCTGGCGCCCTGAATCAAAGAAATTTGTCATTAGAAGAGACGTTACTCTTCGATGAGTCTACAATGCTAAAGCAGCCAAATCCTCAAGAGAATGGGGAAGCATTGAAGAAGTCAGTGCAAGTGGAGTTTGATACTCCAGCAAAGATTGTTCAGACAGTCAACAATCCTAAAGAAGTTTTAGTTGATAGCTCTGAAGAAGATCCTGAAGAGAGATTTCAGATGAGAATGAAGATCCAGTTCAAGAGGCCCCACAACAGTCAGAAACCATTACAATCAAAAAAGGAAAAAGGGTTACTAAGCAACCCGGTTGGATGACTGATATGGTGGCCTACGCACTTCCAATCATTGAAGACAATATTCCTTACACTTTTAAAGAAGCCATGCAGAATGTAGAAAGCGCCAAATGGAAGGAGGCTATGGATGAAGAGATCAAGTCACTCCATCAAGAACCAAACTTGGGAATTGGTGTAACTTCCAAAGGGCAAGAAAGCAATTGGGTGTAAGTGGGTTTACACCAAGAAAGAAGGCATCCCAGGCAAAGACAACATCAGATTTAAAGCTAGATTTGTAGCTAAAAGCTATGCCCAAAGAAAGGAATAGACTACAATGAGGTATTCTCACCTATTGTGAAGCACATGTCTATTCATATCTTGCTAGCTTTGGTTGTGCAGTTTGATCTCTAGCTCACCCATCTCGATGTCAAAACTGCCTTCTTACATGGAGATCTTGAAGAGGAGATTATATGTCCCAGCCAGATGGTTTCAAAGTTGTTGAAAAAAGAATTGGGCCTGTAAGCTGAACAAATCGTTGTACGGGGTTGAAGCAATCCGAGAGACAGTGGTACAAGCGATTTGATCAGTTCATGACAGAAAAAGAAATACACAAGAAGTCAGTATGATCATTGTTGTATATTTCCGTAAGCTTTCCGATGGTTCCTTCATCTATTTGCTCTTATATGTAAGTGATATGCTGATCGCATCTAAGAACAAGTTAGAGATTGACAAACTCAAGGCACAGTTGGCAGGAGAGTTCGAAATGAAGGATCTTGGAGAAGCAAAGAAAATTATTGGCATGGAGATCAAAGAGACAGGAAGAAGGGCACAGTTTGTTTGACACAAAATCCAGTATCTGAAAAAGGTGTTAGACAGATTTGGCATAAATGGAAAAACAAAAGCTGTAAGTACACCATTGGCCCCTCATTTCAAGCTTAGTGCTTTGATGTCTCCATGAACAGAAGAAGAACAGAAGCATATGGCACAGGTTCCATATGCAAATGCAGTTGGTGCATTAATGTATGCTATAGTTTGTACAAGGTCTGACATAGGCCTGACATCTCACATGTTGTGAGTATGGTAAGCAGGTATATGCATGATCTAGGAAAAGGTCATTGGCAGGCAGTGAAGTGATCTTGAGGTACTTCATGCATAGTTAATATGGGTTTGAAGTTCGAGAGATCATAGACTCAGACAGAATCTGGTTGGATATTTGGACATCAGATTATGTTGGTGACTTGGACAATGCCGGTCAACAACAGGGTATTTATTTACGCT
>JAPPVO010000843.1:0-36632 GCA_030407325.1 Camellia japonica | reverse complement strand
CCTTTCTATTCAACTTCTTTTTTTTATTTAATTTCCAAATAGATTGTTAAAGTATAGTGATTTCTTGAGTAAACTTTCATTTTTAATTTTGGTGCAACTTCCATTTTTATTTTTATTCAACTTACATTTTTATTCAATTTTCTTTTCTATTCAACTTCCTTTTTTTATTTAATTTCCAAGTTGATCGTTAAGGCATAGTGCTTTCTTGAATGAATTTCCATTGTAAATTTTATGCAACTTCCATTTTTATTTTTGTTCAACTTCCATTTTAATTCAATTTCTTTTTCTATTAAACTTCATTTTTTTTATTTAATTTCCAAATAAATCGTTAAGGTATAGTGGTTTCTTGAATGAACTTCCACTTTTATTTTTATTCAACTTCCATTTGTATTCAATTTCCTTTTCTATTCAACTTCTTTTTTTATTTAATTTCCAGATAGATCGTTAAGGTATAGTGGTTTCTTTAATGAACTTTTCTTCCTAATTTTATGCAACTTCCATTTTTATTTTTATTGAACATCAATTTTTATTCAATTTCTTTTTTCATTCAACTTCCATTTTTATTTAATTTCCAAATAGATCGCTAAGGTATAGTCGTTTCTTGAATGAACTTCCATTGTTAATTTTATGCAAATTCTATTTTTATTTTTATTCGACTTCCATTTTTATTCAATTTCCTTTTCTATTCAACTTCCTTTTTTTTTTTTAATTTCGAAATAGATCATTAAGGTATAGTGGTTTCTTCAATGAACTTCCATTTTTATTTTTATTCAACTTCCATTTGTATTCAATTTCCTTTTCTATTCAACTCCTTTTTTTATTTAATTTCCAAATAGATTGTTATGGTATAGTGGTTTTTTTCAAAGAACTTTTATTTCTAATTTTATGCGACTTTCATTTTTATTTTTATTAAACATCAATTTTTATTCAATTTCCATTTCCATTCAACTTCCATTTTTATTTAATTTTTAAATAGATCGTTAAGGTATGATCGTTTCTTGAATGAACTTCCATTTTCATTTTATGCAAGTTCTATTTTTATTTTTATTTAACTTCCATTTTTATTCAATTTCCTTTTCTATTCAACTTCCTTTTTTATTTAATTTCCAAATAGAACGTTAAGGTATAGTGATTTTTGGAATGAACTTCCATTTTTGTATTTACGCAACTTCCATTTTTATTTTTATTGAACTTCAATTTTTATTCAATTTCCTTTTCTATTCAACATCCTTTTTTTATTTAATTTCCAAATAGATCGTTAAGGTATAGTGGTTTCTTAAGTCAACTACCATTGTTAATTTTATGCAACTTCCATTTTTATTTTTATTCAATTTCCATTTTTATTCAATATCTTTTTCTATTTAACTTCCTTTTTTATTTAATTTCCCAATATGTCGTGAGGGTATAGTGGTTTCTTGAATGAATTTATATTTTCAATTTTGTGGAACTTCCATTTTTTATTTTTATTTAACTTCCATTTGTATTCAATTTATTTTTCTATTGAACTTCCTTTTTTATTTCATTTCGAAATTGATCTTTAACGTATAATGGTTTCTTCAATGAACTTCCATTGTTAATTTTATGCGACATCCATTTTTATTTTTATTTAACTTCCATTTTTATTCAATTTCCTTTTCTATTCAACTTTCTTTTTTATTTAATTTCCCAATAGATCGTTAAGGTATATTGGTTTTTTGGATGTACTTCAATTTTTATTTGTATTCAACTTCTATTTGTAATCAATTTCCTTTTCTATTCAACTACCCTTTTTAGTTAATTTCCAGATATATCGTTAAGGTATAGTGGTTTCTTGAATGAACTTTTATTATTAATTTTATGCAACTTCGATTTTTATTTTTATTGAACATCAATTTTTATTCACTTTCCTTTTCCATTTCACTTCCATTTTTATTTAATTTCCAAATAGATCGTTAACGTATAGTCGTTTCTTGAATGAACTTCCATTTTTATTTTTATTCAACTTCCATTTTTATTCAATTTCTTTTTTTATTCAACTTCCTTTTTTATTTAATTTCCAAATAGATCGTTAAGGTATAGTGGTTTCTTGAAAGAACTCCAATTTTTATATTTATGCGACTTTCATTTTTATTTTTATTCAACTTCAATTTTTATTCAATTTCCTTTTCTATTCAACTTCCTTTTTTATTCAATTTCCAAATAGATCCTTAAGGAATAGTGGTTTATTAAATGAACTTTCATTTTTATTTTTATACAACTCTCACTTGTGTTGAATTTACCTTTCTATTCAACTTCCTTTTTTATTTAATTTCCAAATAGATCGTTAAGGTATAGTGGTTTCTTCAATGAACTTTTATTTCTAATTTTATGCAACTTCCATTTTTATTTTTATTGAACATCAATTTTTTTTCAATTTCTTTTTTCATTCAACTTCCATTTTTATTTAATTTCCAAATTGATCGTTAAGGTATGGTCGTTTTTTGAATGAACTTCCATTTTAATTTTATGCAACTTCCCAATTTATTTTTATTCAACTTCCATTTTTATTCGATTTCCTTTTCTATTCAACTTCCTTTTCTATTTAATTTCAAAATAGATCGTTAAGGTATAGTGATTTCTTGAATAAACTTTCATTTTCAATTTTGGTGCAACTTCCATTTTTATTTTTATTCAACTTACATTTTTATTCAATTTTCTTTTCTATTCAACTTCCTTTTTTATTTAATTTCCAAATTGATCGTTAAGGCATAGTGGTTTCTTGAATGAATTTCCATTGTAAATTTTATGCAACTTCCATTTTTATTTTTGTTCAACTTCCATTTTAATTCAATTTCTTTTTCTATTAAACTTCCTTTTTTTATTTAATTTCCAAATAAATCGTTAAGGTATAGTGGTTTCTTGAATAAACTTCCATTTTTATTTTTATTCAACTTCCATTTGTATTCAATTTCCTTTTCTATTCAACTTCTTTTTTTATTTAATTTCCAGATAGATCGTTAAGGTATAGTGGTTTCTTCAATGAACTTTTCTTGCTAATTTTATGCAACTTCCATTTTTATTTTTATTGAACATCAATTTTTATTCAATTTCTTTTTCGTTCAACTTCCATTTTTATTTAATTTCCAAATAGATCGCTAAGGTATAGTCGTTTCTTGAATGAACTTCCATTGTTAATTTTATGCAAATTCTATTTTTATTTTTATTCGACTTCCATTTTTATTCAATTTCCTTTTCTATTCAACTTCTTTTTTTTTTTTAATTTCGAAATAGATCGTTAAGGTATAGTGCTTTCTTCAATGAACTTTCATTTTTATTTTTACTCAACTTCCATTTGTATTCAATTTCCTTTTCTATTTGACTTCCATTTTTTATTTAATTTCCAAATAGATCATTAAGGTATAGTGGTTTTTTTCAAAAAACTTTTATTTCTAATTTTATGCGACTTTCATTTTTATTTTTATTAAACATCAATTTTTATTCAATTTCCATTTCCATTCAACTTCCATTTTTATTTAATTTCTAAATAGATCGTTAAGGTATGATCGTTTCTTGAATGAACTTCCATTTTCATTTTATGCAACTTCCATTTTTATTTTTCTTCAACTTCCATTTTTATTCAATTTCCTTTTCTATTCAACTTCCTTTTTTATTTAATTTCCAAATAGAACGTTAAGGTATAGTAATTTTTTAATGAATTTCCATTTTTGCATTTACGCAACTTCCATTTTTATTTTTATTGAACTTCAATTTTTATTCAATTTCCTTTTCTATTCAACTTCCTTTTTTTATTTAATTGCCAAATAGATCGTTAAGGTATAGTGGTTTCTTAAGTCAACTACCATTGTTAATTTTATGTAACTTCCATTTTTATTTTTCTTCAATTTCCATTTTTATTCGATATCCTTTTCTATTCAACTTCCTTTTTTATTTAATTTCCCAATATATTGTGAGGGTATAGTGGTTTCTTGAATGAATTGATATTTTCAATTTTGTGGAACTTCCATTTTTTATTTTTATTTAACTTCCATTTGTATTCAATTTCCTTTTCTATTCAACTTCCTTTTTTATTTCATTTCGAAATTGATCTTTAAGGTATAATGGTTTCTTCAATGAACTTCCATTGTTAATTTTATGCGGCATCCATTTTCCATTTTTATTCAATTTCCTTTTCTATTCAACTTTCTTTTTTATTTAATTTCCCAACAGATCGTTAAGGTATATTGGCTTTTTGAATGTACTTCCATTTTTATTCGTATTCAACTTCCATTTGTAATCAATTTCCTTTTCTATTCAACTACCTTTTTTAGTTAATTTCCAGATATATCGTTAAGGTATAGTGGTTTCTTGAATGAACTTTTATTATTAATTTTATGCAACTTTGATTTTTTTTTCTATTGAACATCAATTTTTATTCACTTTCCTTTTCCATTCCACTTCCATATTTATTTAATTTCCAAATAGATCGTTAACGTATAGTCGTTTCTTGAATGAACTTCCATTTTAATTTTATGCAACTTCCATTTTTATTTTTATTCAGCTTCCATTTTTATTCAATTTCCTTTTCTATTCAACTTCCTTTTTTATTTAATTTCCAAATAGATCGTTAAGGTATAGTGCTTTCTTGAATAAACTTTCATTTTCAATTTTGATGCAATTTTCATTTTTATTTTTATTCAACTTCCATTTTATTCAATTTCTTTTTCTATTCGGCTTCTTTTTTTATTTAATTTCCAAATAGAACGTTAAGGTATAGTAATTTTTTTAATGAACTTCCATTTTTGTATTTACGCAACTTCCATTTTTATTTTTATTCAACTTCAATTTTTATTCAATTTCCTTTTCTATTCAACTTCCTTTTTTTTATTTAATTTCCAAATAGATCGTTAAGGTATAGTGGTTTCTTAAGTCAACTACCATTGTTAATTTTATGCAACTTCCATTTTTATTTTTATTCAGCTTCCATTTTTATTCAATTTCCTTTTCTATTTAACTTCCTTTTTTATTTAATTTCCAAATAGATCGTTAAGGTATAGTGGTTTCTTGAATAAACTTCTATTTTCAATTTTGATGCAATTTTCATTTTTATTTTTATTCAACTTCCATTTTATTAAATTTCCTTTTCTATTCAACTTCCTTTTTTATTTAATTTCCAAATAGAACGTTAAGGTATAGTAATTTTTTTAATGAACTTCCATTTTTGTATTTACTCAACTTCCATTTTTATTTTTATTGAACTTCAATTTTTATTCAATTTCCTTTTCTATTCAACTTCCTTTTTTTTTTATTTCATTTCCAAACAGATCGTTAAGGTATAGTGGTTTCTTAAGTCAACTACCATTGTTAATTTTATGCAACTTCCATTTTTATTTTTATTCAATTTCTATTTTTATGCGATATCCTTTTCTATTCAACTTCCTTTTTTATTTAATTTCCCAATATATTGTGAGGGTATAGTGGTTTCTTGAATGAATTGATATTTTCAATTTTGTGGAACTTCCATTTTTTATTTTTATTTAACTTCCATTTGTATTCAAATTCCTTTCCTATTCAACTTCCTTTTTTATTTAATTTCAAAATTGATCTTTAAGGTATAATGGTTTCTTCAATGAACTTCCATTGTTAATTTTATGCGACATCTATTTTTATTTTTATTTAACTTCCATTTTTATTCAATTTCCTTTTCTATTCAACTTTCTATTTTATTTAATTTCCCAATCGATCGTTAAGGTATATTGGTTTTTTGAATGTACTTCCATTTTTATTTGTATTCAACTTCCATTTGTAATCAATTTCATTTTCTATTCAACTACCTTTTTTAGTTAATTTCTAGATATATCGTTAAGGTATAGTGGTTTCTTGAATGAACTTTTATGATTAATTTTATGCAACTTCGATTTTTATTTTTATTGAACATCAATTTTTATTCACTTTCCTTTTCCATTCCACTTCCATATTTATTTAATTTCCAAATAGATCGTTAACGTATAGTCGTTTCTTGAATGAACTTCCATTTTAATTTTATGCAACTTCCATTTTTATTTTTATTCAACTTCCATTTTTATCCAATTTCCTTTTCTATTCAACTTCCTTTTTTATTTAATTTCCAAATAGATCGTTAAGGTATAGTGGTTTCTTGAATGAACTACAATTTTTATATTTATGCGACTTTCATTTTTATTTTTATTCAATTTCCTTTTCTATTCAACTTCATTTTTTATTCAATTTCCAAATAGATTCTTAAGGTATAGTGGTTTCTTAAATGAACTTTCATTTTTATTTTTATACAACTCCCACTTGTGTTCAATTTACCTTTCTATTCAACTTCCTTTTTTATTTAATTTCCAAATAGATCGTTAAGGTATAGTGGTTTCTTCAATGAACTTTTATTTCTAATTTTATGCAACTTCCATTTTTATTTTTATTGAACATCAATTTTTTTTTCAATTTCCTTCTCCATTCAACTTCCATTTTTATTTAATTTCCAAATTGATCGTTAAGGTATGGTCGTTTGTCGAATGAACTTCCATTTTAATTTTATGCAACTTCCCATTTTATTTTTATTCAACTTCCATTTTTATTCGATTTCCTTTTCTATTCAACTTTCTTTTTTATTTAATTTCCAAATAGATCGTTAATGTATAGTGATTTCTTGAATAAACTTTCATTTTCAATTTTGGTGCAACTTCCATTTTTATTTTTATTCAACTTACATTTTATAGCGATCTCGGGTTTTTCCTCTTGTGTACAGTGATCCGGACTTGTTTCCGTAGATGTTAGTAGTTGTGTATATCTTGCTTGCATCCTTTCGTACCTTGTATTTGAGTTATAGGATGTGTTGGGCAGGTTTGCTTTAGGTTGGTTGAACTTAGAAACCAAGTGTAGTTGCCCAGATTTTTGCCTTCACGCTCGAGCGAAGCTTTTGAAGCTCGAGCGGGACCTTCGTTGCTGCTTCTCCGCTCGAGCGGGATCTTTGACGCTCGAGCATGATTTTTCATCTTCCAGTCTTTGACGTATAGTCGTTTCTTGAATGAACTTCCATTGTGTGTGACGCTCGAGCGGGAAGTTTTGCGCTCGAGCGGGGACCTGGTTCAGTACAAAGTTCTGGAAGTGTGTATCCGCCGCTCGAGCGGGAGTCTGTGAGTGACGCTCGAGCGGGGGTTTCCACGCTCGAGCGGGCGACTTTTATATAAACATGGGATCCGACTTTTTGGATCACTTTTTCAATACACTTTCTCTCTCTTACTTTCCCAAATACAGATTTGAGAGCCCCTCACTCTAAAACCTTACCTTCTCTCTTAGATTTGATCTAGTATGAGTGATTTCCTCACCTTGGGCCTTTGTAAAAGTTGTGGGGATCGTCGAGGGCTTTGTTTTAATCTGAAAAAACTTGGGATTTGGAGCACGTTGGTCTTTGGTCTTTATCTTCGTTTGAGCTCAAACTTCGAGGTAGGGATATCTTACTCCTTCTCATGAACTTTGTCTTTGAATTTTAGCATTTTGATGAGTTGGGGATTGTTGGGTAATTTTTGAGGAAGTTTGGGCCTTTGTGAAATTTTACAAAAGTTGGGGTTTTATGTATAATAAACCAATATGCATGTTTGGCATAGAGAAATGAGTAAAATCATGGATTATGGATGAAAGTGGAACCTTTGGGTTGTTATGTAACTTATGGGAAAAATGCCCTAATTACATAGTTAAATTAATTTGTACAATTAATTTGGAGAAGTAAAGAATTGAATTGGGAATGTTGAAATTGAACGTGTATGGAATTAAAGGGTGTAGTTGGATTCATTCATCGCTCACCTAGTGGAAATGTCGATTATATATCCATTTGGTGCATTTATTTTCGGTATAGAAATAACTGCTTTGGGCTATCGGTGGAGGATAGTCTTGATTGTTGTAAACAATGCATGATGATTAGGCAAACTAAAACTAATCGATTGAATATGCTATTTGATATAGCGATTGGAATAATACATCAACTCTATGTATTGATTGATTGTATATGATCTATGTTTATGTACATGTGTTGTGTGGGAGGAGATAGGGGATGTACTCCACGGTTTAGGGGAAGATAGGGGATGGACCTCTAAACCAGATTTTGTGTGACATTGATACAGCACTACCATGTGTATCAAGTGTTGAATATGGAAGTGTTCGAATTGATTTGATATAGCACTACAATGTATATCGTTATCAATTGTGAAGTATAGAAATGATTCTATGTTATGTTGATACAGCACCGAAATGTGTATCTTTCGTAAAGTGTGAAAATGGTTTATGTGTTATCGATACAGCATTAAAATGTGTATCCATCATAACTTTCGAAAGTGTTTAAAGATGAGTCTTAGCCTCAATAAGTTATTTGGCTAGGTGTTGAGCCTTGTTTTCAAACTCAAAGTTGTAAAGAAATGGGAAATGAAATGTAACGTGGACTTAATGTCATGAAACCGAAATGTGATATATGTGGATGTATCTGTGTTAACCACCTATCAATTGCTAATCTTTTAGTCATTGTTCATAGCTGGTTTAGTGTATTTCTACTGGGCTGTGGCTTACCCTTTATGGGACATCATTTTCAGGTACAGGTAGCATGCCACCTCCAAGGTCATAGCTTGGGAGGCTAGAGGCAGACAGACTTTGTCGTTTTGTTATCTTTTGGATGTATTACATGTAAATTCAAACCAAGGGCTTAATGTGTATTTGAGTTAGTACTCTCCTTTTTGTAACCAAGTGTTAACTTGGAAAGCTGTAAGCCCGTAGGGCATTTGCTTTTGTTGTTAACATGTAATACTCATTGTAATGAACTACTCTGATGAATAGAAGAATATTTATCTTTTATATCAATGCATGTCTAAATTGATGGGTTTTAATGTTACTATTTTGAGGGCGTTACAACTTGGTATCAAAGCGTACCGGGTTCGAATACTTTGGGTACGTGGAAAGTGATTAGTATCACAATGGGTTTGTCTCGCTTGTTAGAGACTTAAGTGTAAAGTAATGTACTTATATGATAACATGTTTATGTGACTATTTGGGTATGGGATTTAGTTTCTAGGATGCTGATTGGATCCTTGGGTTTCTGTGATTCTTGTTAGAAAAACACTTGATCAATGCTGTTTCTAACCGGAACTCTAGCAACGCCACGGGACTATCATTATCCGGAAATGAAATTCGTAAGTGCTTATGTGTTTATGTGCTTACGTGGAGTGACTTACAGTTGTCCATGCATTAGGACGTGAGTATAATAGCTTCGGCACATTTGTGAATGTGCTAACGTTCTCTGTTACCTCTATTAGGATGTCAGGACGAGAATGAGGTGGTAGGTGAGGTAGGCCTAGGAGGCAGGAGATGCCTTTACCGGATGATATTCCGGCGCAGCAGGAGGGGGTTGGCCAGGCCAATGTGGCTGAGCCAGTAGGTCAGGAGGCTATGGGTGCTTTGGCCCGAGGGATAGCCGATGCTTTGAGAGAGTCTATGGGTATTCTCAGAGCTGAGAATCCAGTTCAGGCTCCAGTGCAGGCCCAGGTTGCTGAGGCAGGGCCTTCCTTCTTGAAGAGGGAGTTCTTCCAGTCTAATCCGGATGAGTTTGTTGGGGATCCGAAAGAGCCACTTAAGGCAGATGAGTGGTTGAAGCAGATGAGTAAGACGTTCGAGATCCTTGGCATCAAGGACGGAGCATTGAAAGTGACCTTGGCATCTTTCCAACTGAAAGGGGATGCGGGTCAGTGGTGGAAGTTCGTGAAGGGTCGTTTGGATGGCACTTGGGAGGCTTTTGTGGGTGCTTTCCAGGAGAAGTTCTTATCTTCAGCAGTCAGAGAGAAGCTGAGAGATCAGTTCTGCCAGCTTTTGCAGTTGAGTTCTTCAGTGGCCGAGTATGAGGCTGCTTTTACTAGCTTGTCCAGGTTCGTACCTAAACTTGTGGCGTCCGAGGAACGCCGCTGTATCGAGTTTGAGAAGAGGTTGAGGCGTGGCCTCAAGATGAGGGTTGGTGGTTCTATGATCCGAGACTATGGGCGCTTGGTTGATGCGGCAGCCTATATGGAGATCATGATGCAGGAGGAGGAGGGACAGAGGGGCTCCAAGAGGGGCCAGGATGGTCAGGGTGATGGCAGGAGACAGAGGGGTGCTAACCCTCAGCAGTCTCAGGGTGGTGTCGCTAGATCGACCTTTCCAGTGCCGAGTGCAGGCTCGGAGAGAGGCAATCAGAGAGACTTCACATGTTACAAGTGTGGTCAGCTGGGCCACAAGGCTTCGGTTTGCCCACAGAGGGGAGGAGGTCAGAGAACTGCTTCATCTTCGGCTTGACCGCAGAGCCAAAGTCAGGGCAGGGGTCAGCCACTGTCTTGTTATCAGTGTGGTCAGGCGGGGCACCTGAAGAGGTTTTGCCTGCAGTTGGGTGGCACATCTGGTGCATCTGGGCAGAGGCAGAGTCTTTAGCCAGCTCAGTCAGTGCAGGCCTCGAGGGCCAATCAGGGGGCTTCATCGTCCCAATCTGTACAGCAGTCGTATGCTCCGAAGGGTGAGCAAGTGGACCAGGGGCCTACTGGGCGCGTGTATGCTGTTACCGCACAGGACCTGGTACCGGTTCCATCAGTTGTGAGAGGTACCTTTCTATTTTGCAACTCGGTTGCTAGTGTATTGATTGATACGGGTGCGTCTCATTCTTTTGTATCTGCTGCATTTGCATTTGTTTTGGAATTGGAGTTGGCACAATTAGCATCTCCTATATGTGTTGTATCACCTGTTGGGGGTGAATTGATTTTGAAGCACGGATGTAGAGGTTGCGATATAGAGGTCGCCGATCATCGGCTTCCGTTCCCTTTTGTAGTTATGCCCATGAAGGGTTTTGATGTTATTTTGGGTATGGACTGGCTGTCGTCATACCGGGCTGTTATCGATTGCTACCGCCAGAGGGTCACAGTATGTACCTTAAGCGGGGAGTGTTTTCATTTCTTGGGGGATCGGGTTGGTAGTGTGTTGCCACCGGTGTATGATCCGCGAGGGCGGGGTGAGCTTAGTGGTCTACTTGCTAGCTTTTTGAGTGGTGAGTGTGATGAGACCCAGATTGTTTTACCGAGAGTAGTTTGTGAGTATTCAGATGTTTTTCCCGAGGATCTCGTTGGTTTGCCACCTCACTGTGAGATTGAGTTCTCCATTGATTTAGTGCCCGGCACGGTGCCAATTTCTATGGCACCTTCCCGTTTTGCCCCAGCCGAGTTGAGTGAGTTGAAGATTCAGCTCCAGGAGTTGCTGGATAAGGGATTTGTCCGCCCTAGTGTTTCGCCGTGGGGAGCACCGGCCCTCTTTGCTAAAAAGAAAGATGGTGCCTTGAGATTGTGTATCGACTACTGGAAGTTGAATCGGGCTACGGTCAAGAATAAGTACCCTATGCCCTGTATAGATGATTTGTTTGACCAGTTAAAGGGTTCCCGTTGTTTCTCTAAGATAGACTTGAGATCGGGTTACCACCAGTTGAGGGTTAGGGAGGAGGATATTCCGAAGACGGCATTCCGTACGCGGTATGGCCATTATGAGTTTCTGGTGATACCATTTGGGCTCACCAATGCACCGGCAGTCTTTATGGATTTGATGAACCGGATCTTCCAAGAATTCTTAGATCGTTTTGTGGTCGTTTTCGTGGACGACATTCTTATTTATTCGCCTTCGGAGGAGGAGCACGAGGAACACTTGAGAGTGGTGCTTGAGTTGCTTAGAGTCCATAGGCTGTATGCCAAGTTTGGGAAGTGTGAGTTCTGGCTAGAAGAAGTCAAATTCTTAGGCCATGTGGTATTCGGGGAAGGGGTGTCTGTTGATACATCCAAGATAGAGGCAGTGCAAGATTGGGCACAGCCTAAAAGTGTGTTTGAGATCCGCAGCTTTCTGGGATTAGCTGGGTATTACCGCCGGTTTGTGAAGGATTTCTCCAGGTTAGCTTCACCGTTGACTAGACTGACTCAGAAAGGAGTCAAATTCGTATGGAGTGAGACTTGTGAAAAGCGTTTCAAGAGCTGAAAGTTAGATTGACCACCGCTCCAGTCTTGATTATTCTGGAGAGAGGGTTGGGTTATGCGGTTTATTGTGATGCCTCACGAGAGGGTTTGGGTTGTGTGTTGATGCAAGAGGGGAAAGTTGTAGCTTATGGCTCACGTCAGTTGAAAATTCACGAGAAGAATTACCCTACACATGACCTAGAACTAGCAGCAGTGATCTTTGCCTTGAAAATCTGGAGGCACTACCTTTATGGTGAGAGATTCGAAGTGTTCTCGGATCACAAGAGTTTGAAGTATCTGTTTACACAGAAGGACTTGAACCTGAGGCAGAGGAGGTGGATGGAGTTCATTGAGGACTACGACTTTGAGTTGCACTATCACCCGGGAAAGGCCAATGTTGTGGCCGATGCACTTAGTAGAAAATCCATTAGTGATGTAGCTTGTATAGCCATCAGGGAATGGGAGATGTTGGGGGCGCTTGGCAAGTTTGATTTGCTTCTGGGCGAATCCGTTGAGGCTGCGGCCTTGTTTTCTGTCGTTGCGTAGCCTACCCTCGTGACTAGAGTGTTAGAGGCACAGAGAGGTGACCTTGAGGTAGAATCTCTCCGAGAGAAAATCTCCAGTAAGAAGGTTGAGAAGGGTTTGTCTGAGTATCCCGACCAGAGTGTGAGATACCGAGACCGTTTGTTTGTGCCGGAGTCTTGCCGAGAGGAGGTACTCCGAGAGTTTCACCATTCATGCCTGGCGGTGCATCCGGGAGGCACCAAGATGTATCGTGATTTGGGGCGCCAGTTTTGGTGGAAGGGTATGAAGAGAGATGTGGCAATTTTCGTGTCAAAGTGCCTTACTTGTCAGCAAGTGAAGGCCGAACATCAGAGGCCAGCGGGTTTGTTACAACCCTTGCCTATTGCCGAGTGGAAATGGGAGCATGTCACTATGGACTTCGTTGTAGGTCTTCCGAGGACTCAGCGGGGTAGTGATGCTATTTGGGTGGTTGTAGACCGGTTGACTAAGTCGGCGCACTTCATCCCTATGCACGTAAGAGATTCGGTAGATCATCTTGCCGACTTGTATATTCGGGACATAGTGAGGTTGCACGGGGTCCCAGTAACGATCGTCTCAGACAGAGACCCTCGTTTGACAGAGTTTGCAGAGTGCCTTGGGTACTAAGTTGACCTTTAGCACGGCCTATCATCCTCAGATTGACGGGCAGTCTGAGCGTACTATTCAGATCCTTGAGGATATGCTCCGGGGATGTGTCCTCAACTTTAGTGGGACGTGGGAGAGGCACTTGCCCTTGGTGGAATTTGCCTACAACAACAGTTTCCAGTCTAGCATCGGTATGGCACCGTTTGAGGCCTTGTATGGCCGACCGTGTAGGTCTCCAGTTTGTTAGGCCGAGGTGGGAGATGCATCATTGTTGGGCCCAGAGTTAGTGAGGGAGACGACGGAGAAAGTTGAGCTTATCCGTAGGAGGCTTGTTACAGCCCAAAGTCGTCAGAAATCTTATGCCGACCGTAGGAGGCGACCCTTGGTGTTCGAGGTGGGTGATCATGTCTTTCTAAAGATATCACCTAGGCGGGGATTGATGAGGTTTGGGAAGAGTGGGAAGTTATCCCCTCGGTTTATTAGCCCTTTTGAGATCCTCGAGAGGATTAGTGAGGTTGCCTATTGTTTAGCCTTGCCGCCGCAGTTGTCTGGAGTTCATGACGTGTTTCATGTGAGTATGCTTCGGAAGTATGAGCCGGATCCATCACATGTATTGGATTGGACCGACTTACAGGTTGATGAGGATGCCTCGTATGAGGAGAGACTGGTTCGGGTCTTGGATAGCCGGGAGCAGGTCTTGCGAGGCAAGACAATTCCCCTAGTGAAGGTTTTGTGGAAACATCACGGAGTGGAGGAAGCCACTTGGGAACGTGAGTTGGAGGTCCGAGAGAAATATCTAGATCTATTTGTGGATGTTTGAACATGTATTGTATATTTTGTTGTATTATTGAACCTTAAGAGTATTGAATATATCTTAGGTTGTAAAACATGGTTTATGTTTTGGCTTAATGGAAGTGTTTTGGAACTTGCCTCAAAATGGAAGTTTGATATAACATTGCATATGTTGAGTATTGTAGAATTGGAAATGTATCATGAACATTAGTTATGGTATAAATTGTTGAAATTGGAAAGGAAATGCATGTTGAAATGTATGTGTTGTGAGATGCCTCTTGACAAGAGATGGAATGACCGGTAATGGTCAAGTTGTTTAATGTTAAAATGTAACATTGTTTAAATGGAGAAAAACTTGTTTTTGAAAACTTGTGCTTAATTTCGGGGACGAAATTCTTTAAGGGGGGGAGGTGTAGACACCCCATTTTTGACCGTCCTCAAGACTTGGACGTCACCGTTTGAACACCCGGTGATCATCCATGTTTGTGTTTGTTTGGAGTTCCCGGAGGTCTCGGCTACGCGCCTTGCCTCAGGATCTCCGAACTCGACTGTTTTGTGTCTGGTTTTGCACCAAACACTTGTGTTTTGCCTTGGAAGGACAGGGAATGGCTTGTTGGCCATCCCCACACCCCACCGGCCCTTCCCTACCATCACCGGCCGCATATGTGTATCGCCGGCACTGTTTAGTTAAAATATTTGGCCGGTCGGCACTATATGTTGCCGGCCGGCACTTTTTTGTGCCGATGATTTATGTGGCTGGCCGGTGTGCACCCTTTGCACCTCTGAGGCATGGTGCATGCCAGCTGTGCCAGCTGGAATGCACTATCACTCATCCCCGTACACAGGGGTGACCACTTTGCACCTTTGCACCCCTAAAGCTTCTAGAAGCTTGCACCTTTGGCCAAGCTTCTTGGAGAAGCTTGGCCAGCTGTCTTAGCTTCTCCAAGAAGCCAAGACCCCTTTGCACCTCTTGCCCCTTTTCCTTTGCTTAGCCATTAAGTCATTTGGCTTGGTCTTAGCCTATAAAAACACCACCTCTCTCCATTTGAGGGGGGTTAGCCATTTTCAACACAAAACCAGAGCTTCTATATCTATACATCTGTGTTGTACTCTCTCTCTCTATATCTCACTCTCTCTCATCCTTGTGTGTGTGTTTTGAGACTAAATAGTGTGTTTTTACCTCACTTTTGCACTAATACACACACCATTACACCTTATTTCGAGATTGAGGGACTTGGAGGGTTGTTTGTTGAGTTTTTGGACTGGTTTTGATCACTAGAGGAGGGCTGCACCACCTGTTCTTCAAGTGTTCTTCAAGGGTGAGCTAGTTACTTTAGTTTCTCCATTTTTGTAACTAGTTTTTACCTATCTTGCTTTGTGTTTTAGGCTTTGTGTATAACTAAAAAAGTCTTAGATGCTCTCTTTGGTGCCATAGGAATAGGCCTTATGCAAGCTTGTATGTTTAGAGCATTTCGGGGCTGCCATATCAAGGGGATTTGGGTGCGTTTTTTTTGCATGCTAGAACTCTGTTTTTATGTGCCTAATATATGCCATGAGTGGTCATGATAATGGTAGTAAGATGCTCTCTTTGGTGCCATAGGTTTAGGCCCATTTGTTTGCATGCTTGCATGAGTGTTGGTCTACTATTTTGGGCATGTTTTGTCATTGTTTTGGGGAGATTTGAGGTCTGCCCCATTGTGGTTAAGTACACTATTACACATTTATTTGATGTTTGTTGCATGCTTGGTCAATATGGTCTTGACACATGTCAATCCTATTGCCTTAAATGTCCATGTTTGCATCATACTCTGCGTCTTGCATACCTAGTATTGCACACTTGCCATAATATGTTGCATTACATTCGATATGTCTTGCATTTCATCTCATATTGCACCCTTTGAGCCATGTTTGCATAACATGCATTGCATTACTTGGTTTGGGGTGTCAAACCAAGAATGAGAAATGAGGGGTGTTTGTATTTTAAGTGACAAAACACACCTCAATTCTCATGTCACTAGGGCCCTTGATCTTGACATGATAGGGACTTAGTTCTCATTTTGTATGTTGCATGCATTTTTACATTGAAATGCAATCTTGGTTCCTTAGATTATCATGCACCAAGATGCATAATTGATGGCCCGAGGACCAAGGGTCATGCTTCCTTGAGTCCTATACATGATAGGGAGCATTGGCCATGCTTACATATGCTCAAAATTCCACCATGCACTGTCTGTCTGCTGTTGCTGTCAAAACTGTCCTCTGCAGGAATTCTCTGCCGACCGGCAATATATAGTGCCGACCGGCACTACATTCATGGCCGATAATCTCCTAAACAGCCGATGGAAATTGTGAGTGGCCGGTGGGCATTTCCTCCAGCCGGTGGTACACAGCAGTATGCAAGGAAGGTGTTCTAGGACTTTGGCAATTTTTGGAGAGACAGGGCAGTAAGAACAGAGGCAGCAGTGGCATGGTGCGGGTTTTCCGGGCGAGTTGGATTCGAGCATGCATCATTCGCGCACCCCGAGACGGGCGGCTGTGGCCACCTTTCTTTTTGCATTTAATTTATTAATTAAATTAGAAGTTTTGTAATAATTAATTCCGTATTATTTATTCGGCCTGTATATTCTTTTGGTCCCTCCGAGCGAGGGCAAATCTGTAATAAGTGTGTGTGAGTATGTGTATGTCTTCCACCCCCACGTCTTTCTTCCCTTTTATTTACTAGCTTTTGATGGTTAGTTTAGGGCATATTTAAATTAGCATACAGTATGACAGCATGCGTGCACCCATACATTTGTCTTACATGCACCGGGCTCGGTACATCACGCTAACTGCATTGTATTTCAATTTCCAAATTGAATACTTGTTACTTGTCGCATTTCACATGCCATGTTTAGGTTAGCCGAGCCTATCCTAATCACGTTCTGTATGCGATGCATTAGTCACTCTAACATGAACTAGGGCATGCATTTTTGCTAACTAGTTTATTGTTTTGGCACGGAGTACTAGGTGAGTTTTTATGCTTTAGCATCTCGCATGCGTGTGAATGCTAACATGATAGTAGGCTTACCATGCGGCTAGTTGCTTACATGAGATAAACTGTTTGAATGCCTGTGGGTGGAGGTTGGATTGTTTGAGTTGGAAAAACTCGTTGAAATCCGTGTTTTAGCCTACTTGCGAGTAGCAAAATCCGAAACGTTTCAAAACGAACGGATATGCAATGCTTATTTTCAAATTAGGCAATCTAGTCTATACTTGTTTGCTGTACGCATAACATAGTAATTCTAGGCTAATAACCGGTTTAAGGGCATATAATGTTTTCAAAACGAGGTATCACGGTTAGTAGAGGCCGGTCTTCGGACCGGGCGAGAGGGGGTGCTCATAGCTGACCTTCCCCGATCGTACCCGAGTTCCCGAGCCGAGGCAACTTTGGTGATGACGGACACGTGGCCTTTGGCACCGAGTCAGGGTTTCCTAAATTTCCCAAAATAAAATATTTAGGTGGCGACTCTGTATCTGGCAAAGCAGTCCATGTTTGGCACTTCTTTTCAAAAATCTGTTTCTCAAAACGATTTGCCGGATTTGGACTCTTTGGTTCAGATTACGAACCGTGACTATTTGAGTCCGAACTGTAGTAGACCCGCAAAAACGAACGGAACGGGAGTCATCCTCCCGGGGCGTTCGGGGACGTCTACAGTTTCTGGCGACTCTGCTGGGGATTTTTAGAGTGTTTGACTCGAACTCGTGATATCCCATTTTGATTTCATTTATGTGTCTCTTTGCATTGCATGTGCATTGGTACGCCTAGGACACCGTGTTTGCCATCTGCCATTCCTGAACGGTTTGCCGGAGGCTTGTCTTGTCAAGGCATGACCATAAGGCTGACCAGTTATGGGCTCTGACAGCATGGGAACACAAACCCCGGTTTTACCGGGGCACCCTTTTTGACCATTCGACCTAGTGCATATTCGGAATCCGTAGTGACCATTCCAAACTAGGACAGGTTGCTTACCCGATATAGGTTGTTTTGAAACCGCTGCGTGTGTAGTGAAACCCTAGCTCCTGACAAAATAGGACAGGGAAACCCTACCCCAACATAGGGGTGTATTGGCTCTCTTTTACATGTTATGTGCTCTTAGAATGTATCTCTTCAAGGGGAATGCGCATATCAGTTTGCAAGTTTTGATATCCGGCCCGAGGGCACCAGTAGCGGTATTTTGGGGAATCAGTTATCTGTGGGTACCAGATTCAGACATAGGGGCAATGATTCAAAAACAGTGATCAGTATTTTGGGGACAGTGTATCCAGATCATGAACAGTGTGTGTTATGATATCTAAACCGTGTGTTGCATGTTTACTTTATGCTGTTATGCTGTCCAATTGTCCGTTTATTTATACGCTTTATTTATCTTTTTATTAGGTAGTTGAGCACAATTGCTTCTAACCCGGTAGATATTCCCCAAGCACTCTGGATTAGAGGTCGTCGACTCCATCGATCTGAGGATCTGGTAGACGGACAACCAGTGTACTACTCTTTACCCCCGGTTACTAAACGGAGGACAGCCAGGCAGAGGACATCAGTACGGCAGTCAGTTCAGAGGGCCTTATCTACCCCACCCGTGTTCAGTAGGGATCAGGGTTCCGTGTCACCAACAGAGAGAGAATATATACCGGTAATTCAACCAGAGCAGAATAGTATGGCTAGTTTGGAGGAGATGGTACGCCACCTCCAAGAGAGCATGAAAACAATGCAGCAAGATGCCGTCCGACATGCAGAATTCGCCAGGCAACAGGCCACACTGGTGAAGGAACAGGCAGAGACAATTGCCAGGCTAGAGCAGCAAACCGGAGCATCTGCTTCGCATCAAGTTCCTCCCCCACCGGGAGTCCCGAACCTCGGGGAGACAGCCAATGTTCAGAATGACACAGAATTTCCCACAGGACCACCCCCACCTCCAACCCTACCTCAAATCCAACCTCAGCTATCAAAAACACCCACCAACCTACCGGACTCTCCCTTTGAGTTCGAGACTGATCCCACCGCACTAAAGTTGAGCAAGCTTGAAAAGTTGTTCAAGAGATCCCAAGGGGTCAAGACCATCCCTGACATTGACGATGGATACACCGATGCAGCTGTGACGCTGCCCGACAGATTCAAAATGCCTCATATTGATCGATTTGACGGGTCCGGGGACCCTATGGTGCACTTAAGACTGTTTTCGGATGTTCTAAGGCCAATGGGCCTCAGTAGGCTCCAGAAGTTGTCTTTATTCGGCCGGACCCTGTCAGGTGTAGCGGCCATATGGTATGCCAAGCTAGAAGATGACGTTAAGAGGAATTGGGACGAAATGGCTAAGGCCTTCATCGCGCAGTACTCATACAATACACAGATTGAGGTTACAACCCGTGATCTCGAGACGACTAGGCAAGAGCTGAAGGAGAGTTTTTCAGAGTTCGTAACCAGATGGAGGGCCAAGGCTTCGATGATGACCTTGAGGCCTACGGACAAAGACCAAATTCGGATGATTGTGCGCAATCTTCAGCCGAAGTTAATGCAGAAGATGATAGTACTCCCTTTTCCTACTTTTTCTGACCTACATGAGATGGGGGTACAGATTGAGGACGCCTTGAAGCAAGGCTTGATTGATAACGACCGAGAGCAACCCCGACGAACTTTCAATCGTGGTAGCAATGCAGGCCCGAGCGGCACTACAACTACGAGAGCCCCCGAAGTAAGCATGGTCACCACTAACCCCCCCTCCAAGAAATAGGACAGTTGCACCATTCTCCGGTGCGTCCGGAAGTAACCCACCAACAGCCAAATACCCACCCAAGAACACCAGAACCTTCGCCCCACTTTACATGCCCCTGTCCAAGGCTTTGGGGGTGCTAATCAAAAAAGGGCACTTGAAGCCCCTAGAGCCGCGGCCCTTACCAGAGAAACTCCCCCCTACCCATAACTCAGCCAAATATTGTTCATTCCACCAACAGCACGGTCACGACACCGATCAGTGCTTCCGGTTACGTCATGAAATTCAAGATCTCATTGATAACGGGGTGATTCTGCCTCCTGAGAAACCCAATGTTACTACAAACCCTCTCCCCACACATAACCAAACTCCACCACCCAAAAGACTCAATTTCATCCATACTGGGGCCGTGTCCTACGACCCTAGTATCTATATCACACCTACCCACCTGCCTAAACCGGAAGTGTTTCTCTCCGATTGCACCGACTTGTGCATGATGGACATCTCCATGACCCAACCTAAGCCAGCGGTGGTGACCGCCGAGAACAGGAGAGAGGAGATCCTAAAGAAAAAACATTTGGTTAAGCCAAAGTCCGCGGAATTGGGGAATTATGTTGAGAAGACATATAGCCCGGATGACTACATTTCATCAATAGGCCAAGATGGGCCCGGAGTAGAATTGCCAACAGAAGGAGAACTGTGTGTAATCCGAGGAGATAGTCCGGGGCAGGGAACAGATAGTGTAATGGCTGTGGGGGAGGACCTTGCCGATCTCCAGTTTTACATTGACCAAGATCCAGAGGATGTGGCAGTCGCATGGTTCGATTATGAGAATTCAGCAGAAGTTACTGGGTGGTTGGACGATCAACCTGATGTGATAGGAGAGTTTCAGTCAGAACAGGGTTCAGCAGAGTTGAGAACGTCAGTAACAGCCGAGAGGGTCGAAGAGCAGAGTACATCGCCGGAGGGCGCCGGTGTCAAGAATTTCGCCCGAGATTGGAATATTTTGAGTACAGGGATTATTGAACAGTCAGTCATGTCGGAACAAGTAAGTTTTGAAGATTCCGAGAGAATCAGGAAGGCAAAGGCCCATATGGGAGTTGAAACTGCTGTGTGCACAGGAATCGAGAAGGTTGCGGGTGTGTGGACGGAAAGTGCCGCAAGTGCAAAAACAGTCATACCAGAGCCAGATAGGTGTCTGTCGGCCGCTGATGGAATGTGGTGGGAAGATGAAGACTTATGTCTTGCTCACACCGACGAAGATTGGGGGAATAACCAACCTGATAACACCTGGTATCTTGGAGAGGTCGACCACATGACACGGAGTGGGCGGTATTTCAAACCCCCACACTTAGATCAACCAGAGGCCTCAGGGAAGGATAGAGAAGCTGAGAAGCAAAAGGAGAAGCAGCTTGAGGAGGAAGCTGTACTCAAACAGCTAAAAAAGATACAAGCAGACATCTCTGTAGACACCCCATTTTTGACCGACTTTAAGACTCAGACGTCACCGATTGAGCGCTCGGTGATGTTGCATATTGTGCTCGTTCAGAAGTCCCAGAGTCGTGGCCGTGCGCCCTGCCTCCGGACTTCCGAACCCTCTTCTGTGCCTTGCCTCGGTTTGCGAACCAGACTCGGTTTTCTCTGTTTTCTTTCCTGAGGGGAGGGGGAGGTCCTGTAGACCATCTCTCAGTGGCCGTGGGCTACATTTCGTGGCCGTAGGCCATTTTGCCCATTTCGGAGCCCGGTTCCCGGTTTTCGGAACCGTCAGGCCGTGTGCCTCGGTTCGGGACCGTCTAACCATCTCCGATTTCTCTAGTTTTTGGCATGCATCTCATTTACTCCCTTTCGAGGGACACTGGGGTCTTAGATACCCACTTCGTGGCCAAACACCACTTTCGGTGCTTAACGGCCTATTTTCGGGACCCCGAACTCGTGTTTTGGTCCCCGAGCATTCGTTTTGCATCGGTTTTCGTTCATTTTTGGCAGGTACCTCTGTTTTATCACCAGGAAGGTCACTGAAGGGTGGGAGGCCAGCAATTGTTTTGACAACCAACTTTTTGTTTGGTCAAAAGTGGTTCAGTATGAATCCGGGAAGGATAAAAGTCTGCGCGGCTTCACCGAAACGGGCGTAACTCTTTGCACAAGAGGAATTAAAATATGAGGCCACCACCATTGGAAAGCTTACTTCCGGGGCTTCATTTTGCACTCAAGAATCTCCTATGTCCGAATCCGGGGAGAGGAGATATGGTTGGTTGAAGTCTGGTTAGACCGAATCTGCACGGCTTTACGGAAACTGGCATAACTTTTTCTACAGGAGGAATTTTGATGCAAGGTTTGCGGCATTGGAAAGCTAACTTCAAGGGCTACATGGCCGGCCAGTTTTATGGCTTGAACCTTTTGACCCTAGCCGGCCGGCCATAGGGAGTAGCCGGCCGGCCATGGGGGTGGCCGGCCGGCCACCTGCAACTAAAGTACCTAGCCGGCCTGCTTCCTCAGTGGGGGTGTATTACAGCTGTATATCTGCTTTTCCTCAAAAATATCTGTACCCGGGGGACCCTCTTGGAGGAAAATAAAGGCTCATTTCCCTTCACTTTTGCAAGGACTCCTCTCTCCCTCTCTTGTCTAGATTGGTGTCCTCCCAACTCAAGAGAAGAGGTTCCAAGAGTTGGCTTGAGCATATACATACACACAACTCCATTTCCTTCAAGTTTAGGCTCCATTTCTTCATCATCTTCAAGCTCTACCCTCACCACTCCATTCCAGCAGCAAAGGAAGGGATTCCAGCAGCTTAGAGTCATCAAATCTGGTCCAAGAAGCAACAAAAGTATTGGTCTTCAAGGGTAAGTAGACTTTCCCCCTTTTGTAGCCCATTTTTGCACCAACTTCTTAGCCTATTTGCTTATTGTTTTGGGCTCCGACCTTAACTGAAACTAGGTCTATTTTGAGCTATTCTTCAGGTTTGTTTAAGGGCTCAACCCTGTTTGAGCCCTCCATTTGGTACTTGCTTCAATACCCCTTGATATGCCTTTATTTTGCATGAAATTTCTAGCCTATGAGTGATCTGTTTTCGAGCATAATGTAAAATGTAAGAGGGCATATTTTGAGCCCCTCTTCAACATTGAAGAAGGGCTCAACCCTGTTTGACCTCTCTATCATGCACTTGCTTCATAATCTCTCATATTTACCGTAAATTTGCATGATTTGTTTGACCTACATGTAGTCTGTTTTGGAGCATGTCATGAACTGTGAGTAAGCTTATTTTGTGTCCCTCTACAACATTTTAGAAGGGATCAACCTTGTTGGGGGTCTCCATGTTGTGCTTGTCTTTATATCCCTCTTAGCCCCCCATTTTTGCATGCTCTTTTAGGCTTATCTAGCTTCTGTTTTCGCCCATGAGCAGTACTGAAAATATCCATATTTTGACCTTCTTGACATATTTCATTAAGGGTCTTTTCTGGTTTGATGAATTTTTGGGGTACCTCATGTTATAGCCTTATGTATCCTAGTTCTTGCATGACATTTTTAGCATGTTTCCATACTGATTTGGGGGATGTCATCTACTGTAAATGTTCATATTTTTAGTCCCTCATCAGTGTTGTAGAAGGGTACTTTTCCATTTGGGCATCGCATGTATCACTTGCTTCAATACCCCTCTTGCGGGGCCATTTTTGCATTCTTGCCTAATCCTATGTGTGTTTGCTGTTTAGCCCTTTTTATGACTGAAAAATGCTTGTCTTGGGGCTGCCTTGCTACTGTATTTTCATTCCATGTCCATATTGTGCATGCATTGCATGGCTATAGGCCATTTCGGGCGCCTAATATCGCATTTCGGGGTCATTCCATGCTTTGTGTGCACTTTGGCCTTGTTTCGGGACTGTTTTCCCCCACATTTCAGTGTTGAAATTCTATTTGCATGTTTACATATCATTTCCATGTCATTTCATGCCTTACGGCCATTTTCTCGGTTTGCGCGCCCGTGTGCACGCATTTCGAGGCGCTTCATTTTCATCCATCGGCCTCTTATGTGAGTGTGGCTGAGGCTCCCTCATGTTAGTATAAGTCCATTTTGCATTCTGTATGCCATTTTAGTCTCATTGCATCGTGTATGCCATTGTTTCGGTTTGCGTGCCCGTGTGCACGCATTTCGAGGCACCTCATTTTTCATCCATCGGCCTCCTGTGTGAGTAGGGTTGAGCCTCTCTCATGTTGGTGTAAGCCCATATTGCATCGCATATCTCATTTTAATCCTGTTGTATTCCGTATGCCATTTTCTCGGTTTGCGTGCCCCGTGGGCACGCATTTCGAGACATCTCATTTTAGTCCCATTGCATATCATTTCCATGCCATTTCATGCCTTAGGGCCATCGCCTCGGTTTGCGCGCCCGTGTGCACGCATTTCGAGGCGCTTCATTTTCATCCGTCGGCCTCTTATGTGAGTGTGGCTGAGGTCCACTCGTGTTAGTGTAAGTCCAATCGGCATTGCGTATGCTATTTCATGCCTTAGGATCATCGCCTCAGTTTGCGTGCCCGTGTGCATGCATTTCGAGGCATCTCATTCTCATAGCATTGTGCATGCTAGGATTGTATTTTAGTTGCATTCATGCATATCATGCATATTGCATCGTGTTCGGGATAGGAGTTAGCCCAGGCACGGGAAACGAGGCGCGTTTCGTACTCCGAGTGACGGAATGGGTCTCAATTCCCAAGTCACCGACACTCCGGATTACCCATGATGGAGTTAGGTTTTGTTGTGTGTTCATATGCATTCATCCTATATTGAGTTGTGCAATTCGGCTCCTCGGCCATCATGCATCGATATGCGTGATTGGTGGCACGAGGATCGAGGCATGCATATATTTGTGAAATACATTGCTATGCCCCTTTCCTGCTCTCTGTTGCAGCATATCAAGAATTAGCAACTTTTCAGAGTCGGGCACGCATTTCGAGAAACATTGCAAAACAGAGGCTAATTGGGGCATCCCAGTGGATTTCCGACAAGGCAGCCCAGCATACATCATTCATCAGAATCGAGGCAGCCCTTGGCTTGCATGCCAGTTTACAGTTTTTCTTAGTTAATTTGTTAATTAATTAGAAATTTGTATATTATTCAGATTGTATATTTCGGACTGTATTATTCTTTCATTTCGGACTGTATTATTTATTCGGACCCTCTGCGCGAGGGCATAATTGTAATAAGTGTGGGTGAGTGTGATGTATGTCTTCCAACCCCACGTCTTTCTTCCCTTTTATTTACCCGCTTATGATGGTTAGATATAGGGCATATTTCAATTAGCATACAGTATGACAGCATGTTTGCATCATTCATCTGTTTTGCACGCACCGGGCTCGGCGCATCATACAAACTGCATTTGTATTTCAATTCCAAATTGAATACATGTTAGTTGTAGCATTTCATATGCCATGTTCAGAATAGCCGAGCCTGCTATAGTTGCATCTTTGCATGTGTTGCATTAGGCAATTCTGTGTATTTAGGATCATGCATGATTTCTAATAAGTTTCTGTTTTCGGCTTGGAGTACTCGGTGAGTTTTATGCTTTAGCATCCTTGCATGCGTGTGAGTGATTGCCATGAATAGCATGCTTACCATGAGGCTATATGCTTATGTGATATAACTGCCTTGAATGCCTGTGGGTGGAGGTTGTGTTACTTGAATTGGGACAATGCGTTGACTGTTTGTTTTAAGCCCACTAGATAGTGGCAAAACCATTGTTTTCTAAGCCCACCTGAGGGTGGCAAATCCACGTCTTAGCCTACTTGCGAGTAGCACCATCAAACCATTTTCAAACAAACAAACATGAAATGTTTTGTTCCAATTCAGGCGGCCCAGTCTATACTTATTTGCTGCGAGCATCACATAGTAACCTAGGCTAATAACCGGAATAAGAACATACAATGTTTTCAAAATCAGATATCATGGTTAGTAGAGGCCGGTCTTTGACCGGGCGAGCGGGGGTGCTCACGAAGTGACCTTCCCCAATCGTACCCAAGTTCCCGAGCCGAGGCAACTTTGGTGATGACGGACACGTGGCCTTTGGCACCGAGTCAGAGTTTCCTAAATTTCCCATTAAAAAAATATTTAGGTGGCGACTCTGTATCTGGCAAAGCAGTCCATGTTTGGCACTTCTTTAAAAAAAAAAATCAGTTTTCTCAAAACGATTTGCCGGATTTGGACTCTTTGGTTCAAGATTAAGAACCGTGACATTTGAGTCCTTGAACTGTAGTGACCCCAATATGAACGGAACGGGACTTAACCCTCCCGGATGCGTTCAGGGACGTCTACAATCTCTATTTGGGGACTGCTCATGGCGTCACGGGTGCATAGAGAGGCTGTTTTATCAGCCTTGGACAAAGCGAAGCTTTCAATAGAAACCACGCCAGAGCAGCTGGTGGGATTGGTCTTTCCAGGAGGAACTACCCCGATGCTGACTTTTTCCGATAAAGAACTTCCGCCCGAGGGCGTAAATCACAATAAACCCCTCTACATCTCCGTGGAATGTAGAGATAAGTGGATACCGGTGGTGCTTGTTGATACCGGGTCCGCCATCAACGTATGCCCAGCAAGGACAGCATATGCAATTGGCTTGAAAACCGCAGATTTCGCACCAACAGCCCAGGTCATCCGGGCGTACGACAATACAAGTAGAGAAGTAATGGGAACAGTAAAAGTTCAGACAAAGGTCGGGCTGGGGCAGCACGAGATAGATTTTCATGTCCTAGAAGTTCCCGCAACTTTCAATTTGCTTTTAGGGCGACCGTGGCTGCATCAGGTGAAGGCAGTGTCATCTACCTTGCATCAAATGGTGAAATACCCCTATGGGAAGGGAGTAGCCATTGTCTTTGGGAATTCATCAATCCACCCGCCACCGGAGGTATCCACCCCTGTTCTAGAAATCGAGCATGGCATGGAGGACGTGTTCATATCAGGTTGTACCTTGGCCGAGGCTCAGGTTGTACAGAATATCATGGCTGCTAATGGAGGGATATATGTCAGTGTCCAAGCAGTATATCTCATGAACAAGCTCCAATACATCCCCGGGATGGGATTAGGAAAGAGCGGCCGTAAGGGCATTGCAGCATTGGCCGAAGTGCCGCACAACCCCCATACCTTCGGCTTGGGTTATCTGCCCACCAAAGAAGATTGGGTAAGGAAAGGAAAAGAGATGGCTGGAAGAGCCAAAGCAAAACAGATAGGAAAACCTTTTGAATTGATGCATCGGCCCATTCGGGGTACCCTAAACGGACGCTTCGTCCGGGAGGGGGAAGATTTTCCATTCTGTGGTTTTCCAGAGCCGTGGTGGAACGCAGAGAAGAAGCGCGTGCCAGGGTTCGAAATTTTCTTTGACCTTCAGTTGCTTGGGGATGATGTTGCTGGAAAGCAGACAGACCCGACAGTTGAGGCTGAGCATAGCAAGGAATCGGAGTCTGCGGACACAGAGTTTGAAATGGGGGTAGCACTGGCGTGTCTACTTTCAGATCCTTCGATCGACCAGTCGTGCTTGGGGGATAACTCCTCGGTGTCCATGATCGGAGATGAAACGGCTGCGGGCCTACCAGCAGCTATTTTGGATGCATCCATCGCACCCTCCCTCACCTGGCAGTACGAGGAGGGATTTTTATCTAGTAGCACCGGGTCAGGTAGTGAGCCGGGATCTGATTCCACCGAGTCTTGTGAGTCGGAATCAAGTTCCAGCTCATCTGAGTCTGAGTCCGGTATTCCTGGGGGTGATAACCCGGATACCACAGTCCTGTCTAGGTCGTCTTTTTCTTTCTCTTTTGAGTCTGTTGTAACAGAAGAATTGGACGGTTCGAAAGTATCTAATGAGAACGAGGTGAATGTGGTTTCCGAGTACTTTTCTGTGCCTTTGATTTATTGCTTAAATCAGGACTTTCAAAATTTTGATGAAAACGACGAGGACGAAATTCCTCCGGTTTTGCAACGACTAATTGAACAAGAGCAGGAGAGGTTTGTTAAACCCTTAATGGACGAAATCACTACCGTGAACATTGGTACTGAGAAGGACCCGCGGCTGGTCCAGATCGGGTCCACGTTGTCTTCGGAGGAACGCGAGCGCTTAGTCGCTTTATTAAAAGATTTCAAAGATGTTTTCGCATGGTCCTACGAAGACATGCCTGGAATCGACCCTGAGATTGTACAGCACCGGATCCCTCTTGACCCCGAGGCCCGACCTGTCAAACAGAAACTCAGGAGGATCCGCCCTGATTGGGCCATTAAGATCAAGGAAGAGGTCACCAAGCAGATTGACGCAGGCTTCCTGCTGGTATCCGAATACCCGACTTGGTTGGCCAACATTGTTCTAGTGCCGAAGAAGGATGGCAGAATCCGGGTATGTGTGGATTTCAGGGATTTGAACAGAGCCAGTCCGAAGGATGACTTTCCCTTACCGCATATCGACGAGTTGGTAGATTTCACAGCGGGGCATGCTTTGCTTTCGTTTATGGATGGCTTCTCAGGTTATAATCAGATAGTGATGGCACCCGAAGACCGGGAAAAGACGGCTTTTACCACCCCGTGGGGTACATATTGCTACAGAGTGATGCCATTTGGGTTGAAGAACGCTGGGGCTACATATCAACGGGCTGCAACCGCAATATTACATGACATGATCCATAAAGAGGTCGAGGTGTACGTGGACGACATAATTGTCAAGTCCAAAGAAAGAGAGGGCCACTACACCGCCTTGCAAAAGTTTTTTCAAAGGATCAGAGAATTTCGGCTGCGGTTGAATCCTCAGAAGTGTACGTTTGGTGTTACAGCGGGAAAAATGCTGGGATTTCTGATTACACAAAGGGGCATCGAAGTCGACCCTTCCAAAATCAAGGCCATCTTAGAAATGCCACCACCAATGACTGAAAAGGAGGTGCGAGGCTTTCTGGGTAAAGTGCAATTCATAAGGCGGTTTATCTCTAAACTAACCCTAACTTGTGAACCACATTTTGGTCTTCTGAAGAAAGGAAAGAAGTTCCAATGGGATGGCCGATGCCAAGCTGCATTTGAACAGATCAAGGAATATTTACAGAACCCGCCCGTGTTGTCACCACCAAAGCCGGGAAAATCGTTGATACTGTACCTGTCAGTAACCGAGACTACAATGGGTTGCATGCTTGCACAAGAGTCGGAAGATAAAATGGAAATGGCCATCTACTATCTGAGCAAGAAGATGCTGGATTACGAGACCCGCTACACTCCGTTGGAGAAGGCTTGTTTAGCCTTAGTATGGGCTACCAGGAAGCTGCGGCACTACCTGTTAGCTCACTCTGTAATGTTGGTTTCACGACTTGATCCCATCAAATATCTTTTCGAGAAACCAGCACTTACGGGTAGGCTAGCTCGTTGGCTGCTGTTGCTCTCCGAGTTTGATCTCAAGTATGTGACGCGCAAGTCCGTAAAAGGGAGAGCGGTAGCAGAGTTCCTTGCCGACCACCCGGTTGAAGGGGATGAAGCGGTTGAGTACCTATTCCCAGATGAAGCCATTTTGCACATCGAAGATGAAACTTGGACGATGTACTTTGACGGAGCGTCGAATCAGTACGGGTATGGGATAGGAGTGTTGCTGATAGCGCCTGACGACTCCCGTATCCCTTTAGCATTCAAGCTACGGTTCAAAGTCTCGAACAATGAGGCAGAGTATGAGGCATGTATTGCCGGTCTAGAAGCTGCCCTAGAACTAGGGGCAAGACGATTGGACGTCATTGGAGACTCGAACCTTGTTGTGTCTCAAGCAAAAGGAGACTGGAAAGTCAAGGAAGAAAAGATGATAATTTACCACCAGACCTTGAATTTGTTAATTCCTCGGTTTGAGAAGCTAAATTTCACTCACCTAGTAAGAGAGAACAACAGGTTCGCAGATTTGTTAGCAACTCTATCTTCCATGATAGACATCCCATCTGGAGTCCGGATGCGTCCAGTCATTATTGACCAGAAATTTGCACCTGCCTACAAATCAATCTCTGCCATAGATGAAGTGCAGGACAACAACCCCTGGTATTATGACATATGGAACTTCTTGGAGAAGGAGGCGTATCCACCAGGGGCAAATGCCAAGGACAAAAGGGCAATCAGAAGAATGGCTGTTCAGTTTATCATCTGCGGGGGTAAATTGTACAAAAGAGGTCACCTGGGAATGCACAAGCTGTGTGTAGAAGCTGAAGAGTCGAAGCGCCTGATGGAGGCCATCCATGGAGGAGAATGTGGGGCACATATGAATGGGGTAATGCTGGCACGGAAGATCCTCAGACAGGGTTACTACTGGTCTACCATGGAGGAAGATTGTATCGGCTTTGTTCGGCGATGCCACAAATGCCAGATTCACGCAAATCGCATGAACATCCCGCCGTCAAAGCTGTACAACATGACGTCGCCATGGCCATTTTCAGTTTGAGGAATTGATGTGATTGGGGCTGTTACCCCGAAGGGGTCGAATGGGCATGAGTTTATCTTGGTAGCAATAGATTACTTTACGAAGTGGGTCGAGACCCAATCTTATGCGGCGCTGAAAGCTTCGCATGTCGCAAAGTTCATCAGAAACAACATCATCTGCCGTTATGGAGTCCCGAACGAGGTCATTTCAGACAATGGTTCCCACTTCAAGAAAGAGGTGATTGATTTGTTGGAGAAATACAATGTGGCTTTCCATAAGTCGTCCACATATCGGCCGCAGACCAACGGAGCAGTTGAGGCCGCCAACAAGAATATCAAACACATATTGCAGAAGATGGTGGAAACCTACTGGGATTGGCCAGATAAGTTGCCGTTTGCTCTGTGGGGCTACCGAACTTCAATTAGAACTTCTACCGGGGCAACTCCGTATTCCTTGGTTTACGGGATGGAGGCCGTTCTACCTATAGAGATTGAGGTTCCGTCTTTACGAGTATTGGCTGAGTGTCAAATAGTCGAGGCGGATTGGCAGCAGAGCAGATTCGAGGAACTCATGCTCTTTGATGAGAGAAGATTGAAAGCACTGTACCACATCCAAGGATATCAGCGTAGAATCGCCCGGGCTTTCAACAAGAAAGTTAAGTCCAGGAATTTGAAGGGAGGAGATTTGGTACTTAAGGACAACCGAGCTCCCATCCACGACCCAAGGGGCAAGTTCAGACCTAATTGGACTAGTCCTTACATCATCAAGTCCATCTGGTCAGGTGGAGCTGTGGTTCTGATGGACCTAGATGGCCTAGAGTTCTCCCAACCGATCAACATGGACAAGTTGAAGAAATATTACCCCTGAGAGGCTCGCTAGGCCGAAAACCCGAAAGGGCGACCTAGGCAAAATTCAGAGCACAAAAAATTAGAAAATATAAAAACTGAGCTCGCAAGGTTGAAAACCCACAAAGGGCGGCCTTGGCAAAAGTTAGAGCGCAAAAGGAGAGTAAAAATACTCGAGTGAACCCAAGCCTGAACTACGTAAGGCTTGATTCCCATCTTTGGGATACATAGGCAGCTTCATCCTGAAGTTCAGCCATGGACTTTTCCCCGATCAACTTTGTCCATTTGATCATCTCGGTCATCTTTGTCCATCAGCGTCTATAGCAATCTCCGGTGCAGTGCTATTCAGACCAGGGGCAACTTTCCGTTGCTGTACAGTGCCGCAGTATCGTTCAAACAAGGGGCAACTTTCCAGTTGCTAGGATCCGGGGTTGCGTATCTCAGTGACAAATTTCGGGCATGTCCAGTTCTGATCCATACCGAAAATAGTTTTGAAAAGTTTTAATGAAGATGACTTCGTTCAAATAAATCTTTTTACAACTAAGACCGTTTTTGGACCAAAGCGGAAAATTTTCAGTACCACAACCTTCAATTTAATTGATTTCAATACAGAGTTCTCTTGCTCTTGCATACAATTGAAGTTGCTTTTTATTACATTCATAAAGAAAACTTGAAAGTACTAATAAAGCAATAAATCCGGGGCATAGTCAAGTCAGATGTCCCTCCGCCCCCTCCCAGAGCTAGTTGAAGCCTCTGATACCGAGCTAGGCCCAATCTGTGCCTCCTCATTAAGCCAATCCAAGCACTCATCAGACAAAGTGTAATTGAAAGTAGGAGCGGGGACAAGGAGTTCTCTAGTCCTCCACGCGGCGGCCTGTCGGTTGAGCTGCGCACCTCGGACCGGAAATGTAGCCGGATACTCCACCCCCTCCGGCGGACAAGTCTGATCATGGCCAAACTGGCACCGAATACGGAATGGAAAATAGAACACGCAGTGATTCAAGCCAATCAATCGAATTCCGGTCTGCCGAGATATACTGTAACCCATCGCCGAGAGATTGAGCCAAGGACATCGCCAAGCAATGTGGTCTGCGGACAAGCTGCACATCCATTCGAACCACCAATCCTCATCAAGGGCATCAACTAGGCGTTGCCGAAAGAAGTAGCCGCGAGCTGAATATGCCGGACAAGAGTCCACGACCTGCAGTTTATCCATCAACCATACCTGAGGAGGGACGAAAAATGAGAGAATAAAGAATAGAGAGATGTATGATGAGAGAAAAAGTGAGAAAAGGGTCTTGTGAGAAAAAAAAAAAACCGAGCTTGAGAGCTGAGTGACGTGAGCATATATATGCGAGATTGGGTGGGAAGCATTACCTGTAGTAGTAGCGGACTCCCTGCTAATCTGGTCGTCTCTCGGCAATAAAAGGCGTCCAAGCCCATCAGCGTCTCAGCCAGAGTCATGGCAATGTAGCTTTTGCCCTCCTTCAAGCCTTGGGCAACCTCAATCAACCGGACATTAGACCCTCCGGAACCTGAGACAAACAGAAAATGAGATAACACGCACAAGCAGAGGGCATGTCGTCGAAAGCCTTGCCAATGATGGTCACTGCGGTCACCAGCATCAGAAAATCGATAAACCAGGCTAGGAATATCGAGCATTCCGTCACGAATCAGGGATCGAGCATCGTACATGGTAAGGCCACACATTCGTCCTAAGGCTTGGGCATGGCCGAAGTTGAGTTGAGGCAAAATTTCCTCGTCCCGTCCGCATTCCATTAGAGCTTGGAAATCTTCGAAGGTAGGACACACCTCTTGCCCACTAAAGCTGAAGACGTGTGTCACCGGATTCCAAAACCTTGCCGCGGCACGAAGAAATGAAAAATGCAGCGGGGTACGACGCAAAGTGAATAGTGCGTTTATGCCGAAGGCCCGGAAATTCAGCTTTTCCGAGCCATCCAAGTTGTTAATCCAAGTTGCGAGATTTTGGGCAAGGAATTCTTCCATTTGGAGCAGGTCAGTTTAGAAATGAAGAAAACTACGAAGCTGGAGTCTCTTGTAGGAGATAAGGTTGAATGGAGGACAGGTGTCAGCATTCTGCTGGTCCCTCCCATTCTTGGCCGACCGGCCAAACATATTGCCGACCGGCCATCTGTTCTGGCCGACGGATCATTTTTGTGGCCGGTGACCTTTACTCATGGCCGGTGGACTTCTAGCTCGGCCGGTGGTTCTCCCCCTTGTCCCCCGAGCTTTCCATGCTAAGGATTGGAGAATCCCACCACCCTCCAATACCCTCCAGTGATCAATTCTCACGAGGGCGCGCCCATTCGCTTATCGAGTTGTTGTTTTTTTTTTTTTTTTTTTTTGCTTATCAAGTTGTATTTCACTCTCTTTAAGTTCTTGTGCTGTTTATCGAGTTGTACTCGCACCTGCTTGGTCATAACGAGTCCCTTTGTTTTGCTTATCGAGTTGTATTTGGTTCACTACCTGATTATTACGATGCAATGCTTTGTTTTCAAAGTACGGTGTCAATTTGATTCACATTGTTATGTGATGCCTTGCGATGCGATACATAAAATGTGCAAATGCAACACCTTTTGAACAAATAGCTGCTTCATTTCCGTCATGTATTTCTAAAAAAAAAAAACCAAGAGGAGAAAATATGCGATTTCAAAAATAGAACATGCCTGAGGCAATGCAATATGCTAGACTCCTAATAAAAAGGAAAGTAAAGCAGGAAAATAACAGGGTAGTAGGGTACCGGAATGGATACCAGTAACCTCCCCTCGCGGTCATTGTACCTTTCGCGCCCTTGTTCGGGTCAATTGTGTGGTTTGGCACCTTCATCACTCAAGGCAATACAAGAAAATGCACTGTCGGAATGTAAGTGGACCTTCGAGTTGACCTCAGGCCATGACTTTTGTGAGCGATGCTCGGTACATGCGAAGGACGCTCCTTCCCGTATCCTTTTATATATCTTTTGAATTCCGTAAATCATATCAATCATACTGTGTTGCAAGTACGTTGCATTTCCGCGTCATGTTTTACCATGTTCAATTTCAAGTTCCTTTATATACACATTGCGTGCATGCGTGCATTGCTTTACTGATATGTGTTCAAGTTCCTTTATATACACATTGCATGTATGCGTGCATTGCTTTACTGATATGTGTTCAAGTTCCTTTATATACACATTGCGTGCATGCGTGCATTGCTTTACTGATATGTGTTCAAGTTCCTTTATATACACATTGCGTGCATGCGTGCATTGCTTTACTGATATGTGTTCAAGTTCCTTTATATACACATTGCGTGCATGCGTGCATTGCTTTACTGATATGTGTTCAAGTTCCTTTATATACACATTGCGTGCATGCGTGCATTGCTTTACTGATATGTGTTCAAGTTCCTTTATATACACATTGCGTGCATGCGTGCATTGCTTTACTGATATGTGTTCAAGTTCCTTTATATACACATTGCGTGCATGCGTGCATTCCTTTACTGATATGTGTTCAAGTTCCTTTTTTATATACACATTGCTTGCATGCATGTATTGCTTTACTTATATGTGTTCAAGTCCCTTTTCATACACATTGCATGCACGCGTGCATCGCTTTACTCATATGTGTTCAAGTTCCCTTTCCATACACATTGCTTGCATACGTGCATTGCTTTACTCACATGTGTTCAAATCCTACTATCTTACCATAACACATGGCACGCGTTATCACGCACTTTCGACTGCATTGCCATGCATATTGTTAACGACATTGTACCTGTTAAGTTTGCTTTCTTTGCAGGCACGATATTGTATGTACGGTTCATTTGAGGCCGGTGCAACCGGACGAGCCGCACAGGTATTGTATCCTCCGCGTGAGACGTTTTGAGAATTGCATAATTCTCTTACATCCTTTCTGCATTGTAGTGTAGATTGGCCTATGCTAGCTTATAACTGTCGCATGCGTGCTTCATTACAGCTTTCTTTGCATGATCATAAGTTATGCTCGGCTTCTTGCATTTTCAGTTGCATTTTGCCCCTGCCTTCGGGCGCATACCATGTTTCTCTTGCATGTTTGTCCAAGTCTTTGGCCTTGTCAAAAATGGGTCGTCTCTGGGCTTTGACATTCACTCCCGTCATTGTTATGACTTTCGAGTTCTGTCAAAGAGGGGCAACTGTAGACACCCCATTTTTGACCGTCCTCAAGACTTGGACGTCACCGTTTGAACACCCGGTGATCATCCATGTTTGTGTTTGTTTGGAGTTCCCGGAGGTCTCGGCTACGCGCCTTGCCTCAGGATCTCCGAACTCGACTGTTTTGTGTCTGGTTTTGCACCAAACACTTGTGTTTTGCCTTGGAAGGATAGGGAATGGCTTGTTGGCCATCCCCACACCCCACCGGCCCTTCCCTACCATCACCGGCCGCATATGTGTATCGCCGGCACTGTTTAGTTAAAATATTTGGCCGGTCGGCACTATATGTTGCCGGCCGGCACTTTTTTGTGCCGATGATTTATGTGGCTGGCCGGTGTGCACCCTTTGCACCTCTGAGGCATGGTGCATGCCAGCTGTGCCAGCTGGAATGCACTATCACTCATCCCCGTACACAGGGGTGACCACTTTGCACCTTTGCACCCCTAAAGCTTCTAGAAGCTTGCACCTTTGGCCAAGCTTCTTGGAGAAGCTTGGCCAGCTGTCTTAGCTTCTCCAAGAAGCCAAGACCCCTTTGCACCTCTTGCCCCTTTTCCTTTGCTTAGCCATTAAGTCATTTGGCTTGGTCTTGGCCTATAAAAACACCACCTCTCTCCCTTTGAGGGGGGTTAGCCATTTTCAACACAAAACCAGAGCTTCTATATCTATACATCTGTGTTGTACTCTCTCTCTATATCTCACTCTCTCTCATCCTTGTGTGTGTGTTTTGAGACTAAATAGTGTGTTTTTACCTCACTTTTGCACTAATACACACACCATTACACCTTATTTCGAGATTGAGGGACTTGGAGGGTTGTTTGTTCAGTTTTTGGACTGGTTTTGATCACTAGAGGAGGGCTGCACCACCTGTTCTTCAAGTGTTCTTCAAGGGTGAGCTAGTTACTTTAGTTTCCCCATTTTTGCAACTAGTTTTTACCTATCTTGCTTTGTGTTTTAGGCTTTGTGTATAACTAAAAAAAGTCTTAGATTTTCTTGCTCTTGAACTTTCATTAAGGTCATTTTGTGGTTTGAGTGCAAACCCACCCTTTTAGGCCTTGTTTTGGCCTATTTGGTGTCTTTTCCTTGAAGCCTTGTTTGCTTTGTTGTTTTTGTCTTCTCATCACTGAAAATCAGAGGGTTTTTAGTGTTGAGGAAAGTGTTTTGAGGTCTTGTATAGGGGAGGGACACCCCTCTCCCCTTTGTCCCTTTCTTGCCTTTGTCTTTGGCCAAAAGGGTAGCATGCATGAGTGGTTGCATTTGGCTTCATTTCAGAGTTTTTCTTGGTGTTTTGGAGCATGTTTAACCTCTGTCTAATGTGGGTTTGTTGGCCCTTAACATGCTTTCTATACTTGCTTTGTACCCCTCCATTTTGCTTGGAAATGTGCCATGCCATTAGCCTAGCATATCCTCATGTTTTAGCCTAACATTTTGAAGCACTTGATCATGATTTGTCATGTTTTAGATCTGTTAGCCACTGGTTTTTCCATGTTTGGTGTGCTTGATGTGGTTACTTTGTGTTTTGGCTTGTAAGCCTT
>JAPPVO010000841.1:0-21320 GCA_030407325.1 Camellia japonica | reverse complement strand
AAATCAAGGCCTAAAACAATATGCAAGGATGGCCAAAATGAGGTACAAAAAAGTGCTAAAAAGGGGAAGAAACTCACCCTTGAAGATCAACTTCGAAATCAGCAACTTCAGGGGGTAAAACCTCACTTTCAAAGCTCAAGAAGTCCTCCCAAGAACCTCAATCCAAAGATGGTGGTGTATCTCTAAGTGTTGTAGTGTAAAAGTGCAAGGAAATGGACTTCAAGGCACAAATCAACAACAATATAGAGAGAGGGAGAGATATTTCTTCTCAAAGTGTTGAACCTCTGCTATGGAGAGAGGCTCTCTTCTTATATAGAAGAAAAACAATGCAAAGCTTCTTCAAGAAGCTTGGCAAGAGCTTCATCCCTCCATACACGTGTATGGAGGGCAGATAAAAGGATTCCAGCTGGCTCAAAAGATCTGGAGTGAAACCTGCTGAGACAGAGATGCTGCCGGCCATCAGGGATGGCCGACAGTGGCTTATTGATGGCCGGCAGGCTCAATCAATGGCCGGCAGCAACAAAGTGAGTGGCAGCAAGTCCAAAGGGGGGCCGGCAATGCACCAAGAAACACATTCTGAAAGGACCAAGTCATGGTCCAAGAATGAGGCAGAAAGGATACAGGGTCTGGAAAGCTTGAACCTGTGACGTTCCGCCGCGAAAGTCGAATACCCGACGAGCAATCGAGGTTATGTCCGGATGTACCTGCAAGCACAACCGAGTCTTGAGGACGGTCAAAAATGAGGTGTCTATAGTTGCCCCTCTTTGACAGAACTCGAAAGTCACAAAGTGACGGGAGTGAGTGTCAAAGCCCAGAGACGACTCATTTTTAACAAGGCCGAAGACTCAGGCAGACAATCAATATAAGCATGCAGAGATGTGCCTGTAGGCTGGGGTATAATGCGAATGATATGTAAGATGCAAGAGCATAACTTATGATTATACAAAGGGAAACTATAATGAAGCAGTTATGCAAAATAAATGCAACATTTTAAGCGAATGAATAACAGTCCTACATATTTCAACAGAAAGAGTGTAAGAAAATTATGCAATTCTCACCACGTCTATCGTGGAGTGCATAAAATACCGTCCGGTTCGTCTGGTCGTGCCGACTCCAAATGAACCGTACATATAATATCGTGCCTGTAAAAGAAAGAAACTCAACAAGTACAATATCGGTAGAATCATGCATAACAATGCAAGTGAAAAGTGTGTGACAACGCAAGTAAAACATGCGTGACAGCACAAGTCAAAGGGAAGTGCACGACAACGCAGGATAGAGGCGTGTGCGTGACAGCGCAAGATAAAGCATGCGTAACAGCGCAGATAAAGAAGACATGCGTAACAGCGCAAATAAGAAATAAAACATGGGTACAGCGCAGATTAAGAAAATAAAACCATGCGGTACGACGCATATAACACATGTGTAACAGCGCAGGTTAAAGAAGTAGACATGCGTAACAGCGCAAGTAAGACATGCGTAACAGCGCAGGTTAAAGAAGTAGACATGCGTAACAGCGCAGGTTAAAGAAGTAGACAAGTAAACATGCGTAACAGCGCAGGTAAAACAAGTAAACATGCGTAACAGCGCACATAACCTACGTAACAACGCAAGTTAGTAAAGAAAAGGGGTGCGTAACAGCGCACATAACCTGCACAATAGCGCAAGTTAGTAAAGAAAAGAAGTGCGTAACAGTGCACATAACCTGTGTAACAGCGCAAGTTAATAAAGAAAAGAAATACGTAACAGCGCACATAACCTGCGTAACAGCGCAAGTTAAGAAAATAAGTGCGTAACAGCGCACATAACCTGCGTAGCAGCGCAAGTTAAGAGAATAAGTGCGTAACAGCGCACATAACCTGCGTAACAGCGCAAGTTAAGAAAATAAGTGCATAACAACTGTAGACACCCCATTTTGACCGGCCCTAAGACTTGGGCATTTTATTTTGACCAACCTCACCCATTTTTGGCCTCACTAATATTTTGGTAATTTGTAGTGTTTTATAATTTTATGTGTGTGTATTAAATTAGGTGTGTGCATATCTTTTAAGTGTGTTATAATTGGTAACCATTTTTTGAACAGAAGAAAAAAATAAAAAAAAGAATAAATAAAAACTAAATTGAAAACCAAAAAAATATATATATATAATAAAAAATAAAAAAAAGGGGAAAACAATAAAACAAAAAAATATATATAGAGAAAAACAATAATAATGGGACGGTGGCTTTTACGGATGGATGGTGGAGGAATAAAATCAAAAAAAGATAAGGGGTGGTGAAAGAGGATATATTTTTAAAAGAGAGGAGAGGGGTTAGTTGGGTGTGTCGGATTTGAGTGATTGCTTTACAGCCAAAAAAGAAGAAAAAGACACACAAACAGCTGTGGGAGAAAATAAAAGAAGTGAGTGGGTGTTTAGTGATAGATACATGCAACGCCCGGGCCCTCTCTCTATATATTTTCTATCTCTAACTTTGGTAGGGGAGGGGAGAGGATTTTCTTTAAAGCGAAATGGATACTCATGCATGAGGAGAGGAGAAAAAAATGTAAAGACATACGGGGAGAAGGGAGGAGAGACTCACGCACGGGGAGAGGCAAAGAGAGGCAAGGCACACCCACGGGCTCCTCTCTCTCCTCTCTCTAAACCCACACTCAGACACAAGGCAGAGGAGATATAGAGAACACTACCACCACCATCGTGTCACACACGGCACCACCATCATCCAGCACCATGCACCTCCCACTGTAACACACTCAACACACCATCATCCAACACCATACACACACCACCACCTATCATCACTCCCTCACACCCACACACATCGCCCATGCACACCCACGGCAGGGCATGAACCTCTCTCTCTCCTCTCTCTCTAACATTTCTCACTCAACACTCACATGCAGAGAGGAGAGACCCACCTCTCACACTACCACCGTGACCACCTCTTGCACACAGCACCTCTCTCACTAAAACTCACAACACAGATAGGAGGCAAACACACCAGACATCTCACTCTCTCTCTCGGCCTCCATCTCTCTCTGGGACATAATACACTCTCTCTCTCTAGAGGAGAGACCCATTTTTTTCAGACACAGCTTCAGGGAGAAGATACACACACGGCAGTGGAGGGGAACTTACGGGGAGACACAGCTTCAGGGAGAAGATACACACACGGCAGTGGAGGAGAGCTACACGGAGAGGGAGAAAACCCATCACAACAAAGGAGGAGTAGACACACACATGGCCATCGCCCTCTCTCTCTACAGTGACACCCAAAAAGCTTGAGACAGATAACACAAGGGACACATGCATGCACATGGGGTGGGGGAGCTCTTGCTATTCGCCGGATTGAACCCACGGGGGAGCTCTCTCACTCTCTCTCTCTCTCTCCCTCTCATAGAGCTTGATAGACCCAAAACACACACACACCAAACCCAGGCACACCCTTAACCCATCATACTCAACACCACACCACCACCGAGTCTTCTTCTTCACCACATGATGCTCACCACTGCCATGCCCCGACCACACCACCCCAAACCCATGCATGCACCTCTTCTCTCTCTAAACTCCCTCACACCCACCTTCACTCGCACACAGCCACGGCCATAGACCAACCAGCGGCAACACACCCAGCACACCGGCCATCATTCTCACACGACTCACCCATGCACCACCCAATACACCCACTGCCATGCACCGATGAACACAGCACCAACCCTGCACTCACCTCACCACCCTACTTGACTCTCCTCTCTCTCTAAAAAACAACCCATGACATGCATATTGATAGACACCCAGCGGCACCTCACCGAGAGACCCGGCACACACTCACTCAGATACACCCATGCACACACCCACGGCATCAACCTCTCTCTCTCTCTCTCTCTCTCTCTCTCTCGGCTTTGAGAGAGAAAAGGTGGTAGGTGGGATGAGTGTTTCTTTGGCAGGCCCAGATGGTCGCGTTTTTGGGGGAGCACTTGCTGGTCTATTAGTTGCTGCTGGCCCAGTTCAGGATGTTTCAATGAAGGTCATATCAGTTTCTCAACAAGGATCTAGAGCTATATGCATTCTTTCAGCCAATGGAGCAATTTCAAATGTCACCCTTCGCCAAGCTAATTCTTCTGGTGGTGTACTTTGACATATGAGGGTCGTTTTGAGATACTTTCCTCGACTGGAACATTTGTGATTACTGATAGTGGAGGAACAAAAAGCAGATCTGTGGGATTCATGGTTACAATATAGATATTTTAAGAAATGGGCCCATGGTTACATATGGACTATTTGTGTGTTTCTGGGTGTGTCTTAAGCCCACATTTTGTTTTAGTTTCATGGGCTGGATTGGAGATCTTTGCTAAATGACCAGGGGTTAAAATGTTGGGCCCAATTTTCAGCGGAGAAAAGGAGTGGAATGCACCAATGGGTTACCGAGTTGATATTCTTTCTTTTATTTTTATTTTGAGTGTTTGTGAGAATTTATTTTTTTTTTATTTCTCTCCTCCCTCCCTCATTCGGATCTGTAATAATTCAAGTATTGTAATAATTCCCCCACCACGCTTCTTTCTATCCCATTCTTTTATCGCTTTTCCTAACTGTGTGTATATATATATCTGACATGCCATGCATATCCATGCTTTACATTTATGTCTCATGCATTAAGATTCGGCTATATTTACATGTGTGGATTTAATCAATTCTTCTGTGATTCTATGCGCTACCCCATGTTTTTGAGATGATTCACATGCCATATTTTAGAAGCCGAATCTTTAGTGCATCTCATGAGTGAATTGCATTAGGATTCTGTATATAAGATCATGCATATTTTACTAATTTTTGTTTTGTAGTTGTTCGAGGGACGTCGGTCAATCTGTGAGTTTTTATGCTTTAGCATCCCATTTGTGTGTGATTTTCTTATTATGTTTAGCATCCTACCATGAGGCTAATTGCTTAAGTGATATAACTGTTTGAATGCCTGTGGATGAAGGCTTGTTGTTAGAATTGGAATAATTCAATAAATGTGGCAAATTCACAAATTCTAAGCCCACTTGAGGTGGCAAATTCAAATCCCTTTCAAAAAACAAACATGAAATTGAATTGTTCCAATTTGAGCAAACTAGTCTATACTTGTATGCTTCACATAGTAAATTCTAGGATTTACTAAAATAATCAGAACATAAACATATAAAGAAAATAAAAGTCATATCATGGTTTAGTAGAGGCCGATCTTTTGATCGGGTGAGTGGGGGTGCTCATTATTGACCTTCCCCTCTCTACCTAAGGTTCCGAGCCAAGCATCCTTGGTTACGACGAACAGTGGCCTTTGGCACCGAGTCATGGGTTTTCTAATTTCCCAAAATATTAGGTGGCGACTCTGAGATCTGATGACGCAGTCCATTTTTGACAAAATTGCAATAAAATGGATTTTCAATAAAAGTTGCCAAATCTGGACTCTCATCTATGTTTCACATTGCACTCGTGAAACTTGAGATCAAAGAGATCTCGGGAGTCCGAACTGTTTAACACGCGCGGGTACCCTCCCGGGCATGTTACAACAGCTCACATAACCTGCGTAACAGCGCAAGTTAAAAGAGGGTGCGAAACAACGTAAAATAACAAGCATAACAGCCCAAGTTAAACAAGGGTGCAAAACAACGCAAAATAACAAGCGTAACAACGCAAGTTAAATAAGGGTGCGAAACAGCGCACATAACCTACGTAACAGCGCAAGTTAGGATAATAAGCCTCATAGGCTCTTTTCCAGTCGCTTTAGGGTTGGGTTTTGGTGGGGCAGTTGATGTTACTGCGCTTGGTGCAGCTTTACTATAGCCCTGAGGAGTGGAAGGGCAATCTTTAACCATGTGGCCCACCTTGCCACACCTGTAACAAGCACCAGAGATTTTATACCAAACTCCCTTATGATTCTTACCACATTCGGAGCAGAGCGGAATAGAACAGTTTCCTTGACTAGAACTAGTCGTTAACCCTGTATTCTGCTTTTTGTTCAACGGATTATTCCTACCTTTCTCGAATTTAAGGCCTCGTCTTTTACCACGCCATTCAGACGCTGGTGTTTCAGTTTGTTTCAGTGCTTCAATGTTTGATTCAGCTATAATGGCCCAGTCAAGAACATCCACATACTTGTGCAATTTCAACACGTTAATTCGGTCGAGTACTTCGACATTAAGGCCGCCTTCGAATTTCATGGCCTTCTTATAGTCAGTGTCCACCATGTGTGGTGCATATCTAGCAAGTTCAGTAAATTTCGATTCATATTCAGCAACAGACATGGTACCTTGCCTCAACTGTTCAAATTCAGTCACCTTGCGGTCTCGGACACACTGTGGAAAGTATTTCTCAAAGAATGACCCTTTAAACTGAGCCCAAGTCACAACTGTGTTGGTGTTGCGGACTAGCATCCACCACCTTCTAGCTTCTTCTTGTAAGGTGAAGGTAGCTAGCAACACTTTATGTGCTTCAGAGCACGGAAACACTTTGAACAAATTTTCTGTCTCAAGAACCCATGCTTCAGCTTTTAAGGGTTCAAGGCCTCCCTGAAAGGATGGCGGTTTCATCTTGTTAAACTTCTGTGTCAGAGCTATTATATCATCATTAACAGGTGGCTCTGGCTGTACTGGAGGAGGTGGGGGCTATTGGTTCTGTTGTTGCCCTAGTCTTTCAGTTAATAGGTCCACCATTCTCTCCAGCCTTGCCATTCTTGCCTCTGAGGATTCAGATTCATCAACATTTCTTGCGTTGTCCATTTCACTATAAGCAGTTATAGCAATTATAAACATAAGCAGTTATATGTTTAAACGTATTAACACGTATTCATGTCATGTCCACACACACTTTTCATGCTCATGTGATGCCCTAATTGCTTTCCTAGGACACCCTATAGCTCATTTGGACACGTGTGTGCGGTATAACTCGTTGTTAAGTATCGCTCTGATACCACTCTGTCACGACCCCAACCCGCTCCTATGGGTTTAGCACCGTAACCGGCCAGTAATCTGTGATTACCGAAGGCCTGCTTAACAGTAAGACAGTATTATAGAGTATAGGGGCATGGCGAAAGCCAAAATAGTAATTAAACAATGTCCAATGAGCTGTGACAGTCTGTATGCAAAAAGACTTTTCATAACATATATACATATTCGGAAACAGAACAGTATTTACAACGTATACAGAAACATTCAGTACAGTACAAGTCTCACTCAGTCTATACAGGACACAAACAAAAAGGGGGAAATCTAAAACACCCCATAGCCTTGGCTTGAATAGTACTGGAACCTCGAGGTGAGGCACAAAGGTTGGCTTGACAAAACAGTGCTTAGCCTGACGCCCCTAGCAGCGGTCCGGTGCCTGAACACCTACATATATATATATATATATATAAGCAGTGAGTTAAAGCCCAGTGAATAATATAAAGCGTAAAGAGGTTAAGAATGAATATCCTTTCAGTATTGAAAATAGTCAATTGATTCAGTATATCAGTCATTCAGTCATAACGGTCATATATGGTACATCCATTAGCAAAACAGTATAGTAAACGATACGTCTTGAAAGACCGAGCAATCAATGATGGCCATCATAACAGTAAACAGAAGTTCCAAGATAGGAACTAACAGAGATCTCTGTAACAGTAGCAGTAACAGTAACAGTAGTTGCTATAGATGCCACAATACAGTTCAGAATAGAGGACATACATTCATTCAGTTAACAGTATCAATTCAGAAACAATACAGTTTAACCATTCAGAAGATATTCATATTTGAACATATCTTTACACAGTTGTTACTCACAGAGTTCTGGGCTACAGATAAACTAGAGCGCATCCTCAGATGCCAACCTTACACAGTTTACAGGATGAACACACACTAAGTTCACATTCGGGAATCAAAGACTTAGTCCCTACTTAGACTCGGCGCGGTTCTACATCTATATCCTCATTAAGATGCTTTAAACTAGGCCTAAGGATGCCTAGAATGAAATGAGGATGCAAAGATGCACTTTAAAAATATTTTTAGAATTTTCAGAAAAACAGGGTCCCGCTCGAGCGTGGCTTTCCCCGCTCGAGCGTACATACAGACAAAGGTTCCCCGCTCGAGCGGTCTACAAAACATGGCAAAAGTACTGGATGTGTGAAAATCACGCTCGATGGGCGCTCAATACACGCTCAAGCGTGAGACACAAGGCCCCGCTCGAGCGGACTGCAAAACACAACAAAAATACTGGGAGCACGATTTTCACGCTCGAGCGTCACTTTCCCCGCTCGAGCGTGAGTCCAAATTCTGGAAAACCCAGATTTGAACCTCAAGCTCAAAACCAAGTTTAAATGCTTCAAATTCGAACCTCTTGGGCTAATTTTTTGGAAAACACTTGTAAACTCATAGTATAACATGATTCAAAGCTCAATTTGAGAAATCAAAGCCCAAAGGTAAGTTGATTAAATACAAACTTTAGCTCAAAACTCAAGAATGTGATGAACATGCACATGCATGAATTGAACCAACTCCAAAGCTTCAAAACCTGAACAAATGAGCCAATTTTTTCTATAACATGGTGAATTCATGAACTATGGTCAAAAGATGGACATGCATGAAGCAATTTCATGATGAACAACTCCAAAACTTCAATATAAGAGCATGCATGCATGGATTAAACTTCTATTCAACAATCTTGAACCAAAATATGACCTTAGGCTCCTATCTACCAAGAGACATGCAAGAACTCACTTGAATACACAATTAAAAGGGTGAGTCTCCTACCTCAAGTCTTCAATTTCAAGAATATAAGCTCAATTGCACAAATCTTCTACAATTTCCTCAAGTCTCCAAGCAAAACTATCAAGAACAACTCAATTCTCTCACACTCTCCCTCTTTTCTCTCTTGGTCGGCTAGGACAACAAAATGGCTGAGGAAACATTTGTTTAAGTGTATACAAGCCTCAATATGTTTGGTGTAGTGGCCCACTAGGATGGCATGTTGGTAATTAAGCCAACCTTTGCAATTAATCACCATTTAATCTAATCTAATCATACCAAAGCACATTTTAATTAAATATGCCTTAAAATCACATAAATTCTAATGATCATAAAACTTTAATCAATTTCTGATTTGGCCGCCGACAAGGCCTTCAATTTGCAGTTTAAAGCATAAAACATGGACAGATGATTTAACAGTCAAACAGATAGGAATGCATTTAAACTAATACATTCAATCAGTCAGTTCAGTATTTCAGTCGATTCAATTACTCATCATAATCGGTTTCAGTTTAGCAGTAATCAGTGGTTAACCAGTAATCAGTGGTGAGGGTTATTACATACAATGAGAATAATAATGAGATAAGTATAAAATTATGAGTCGTGTACAAATAATACAAAAAAAATGAATAACATAATAGTTTATTTGTAACGCCTCCAAAATAATACAATAACCCTATTTACCATGCGGAAGAATATAACAGAAATACAATACTTGCATTCATCAGAGTTCAGTATTTAACAAACGGTTAAATGCCATGTAGGCTTACATCTTTTCAAGTCATTGCTTGGTTACACAAATTGAGTCTCGCTCGTTACATCTTAAGCCCTTGGCTTTACAAATAATAAAAACATACACATAACAAGACATAATTAAGAAGCTCTTACTTCCCAAAACTCTATCCACGCTATTGCCTTGGAGAAAGCATCTCACCTGCACCTGAAAATGGTATTCCCATATAGGGTGAGCCAACAGCCCAGTAGAAATAATCTAACACAATTTATGAGGTTTAGCAAAGGTATAAATACCACGTACATAAACAATACCGATACGGAAGTATCCACAAGGCCTGCATATTCATATGCTACTAAGACCAAACCTCATTTTCATTTTCCTTCAATTCATTTCAAGTTCATATATGCTACTCAATTCATGAGTTAAATTCATTATCTTTCAACAACCAAAACGAGACTACAACTCAATGGTTTTCCAACAATGCAAAAATACACATAAACACTTCAAACCTGCCATTTTACGAATATTTCGTCCGAATGAATCGGCTACCATTTATATATAAAATTTCAGGTCTTTCACCCAGGACACTCTGGCCAACTTGCTTTAGATGGAGTCCATCCCCTTTCTCCTCCCAAACAAATATACATATGCAATGTATTTATAAACATAATCATATATGGAGTACATGCCCTATCTCCTCCCAATAAACATACATATACAATGTATTTATAACATAGTCATATTCAATGACACCAACAATGGATTAGCATTAAATCGCCTAATCCTCATGTAATTTCTACAACAATCATAGTTATCCTCCACCGATAGCCCAATGCAATTATTTCTAAAGAGATGTTCAATATCAAAATAAATAGTTTATTCAAAACTTCCATAAGTGAGATAATACATAACCAATATCACTATTTATAATCACAACCTTCCAATTTCACGTTTTCAATGTTAATCCCAATTATTTATGCAAAATAATAGTTTAATCAAAATTAGGGCAAAAATCCCCCTTTCACCAAATATCAACCCAAACACCAAAATCAACTATTTTGGCACAACATGATCTTATGTTCAAGCCTCATACTCGTTTACCTCATATTCATCAAAACCCCTCTTTTCATTTCACACCCAAATCCTAGATTTGTCCAAACCACAACCAAATCGCATCATCTATACACAATAGCAAATAACTAAGCTAAAAACCATATTAGAGTGTAGAAAATCCCTACCTCAAGTTTGAAAAAGAAACGAGTTGAAACCCCAAAAATCAACGATGCTTAAACTCGATCTCTACCGCACACAACGTAGCCCTCGCCTAGATAACCAACTTTGATGAAGGACTTGGATCTAAATCCCAATGGATTTGGAGAAATCAAAGTTCTTGTGAGGTTTTTGGTAGGAAATGTAGAGAGAAGGGAGAGGAAATGTTTTAAGAGAGAGAGATATATACTAAAAAGTGACATTCAATCAGCCCAAAGAGAGAAGAAAATGAAAAATTCTAGATCTACCTAACTTCCCGCACCTCCAGCCGCACCTGCCTTTTTAGCAGTGTGCTTTAGCCCCCCCTGCCCTATTTTTCCGCACGTGCGGCCTCATTTCCCGCACGTGCGGACAAGCAACTTCGAATGCGTTTTGCATTTTTGTTTTGAGGGGCGCCGCCCCCTCGACCCCCAACCGGCCCAGTCAAAGTGGCAAAACATAAAAGAATGATTAAAACCGGGATTGCTACATTATTCTTACCTTGTTGTGGAAGAATATTGATATTTGTTGTTATTGTGAATTCTAAGACATCTCCATACAACTGAATGTCTTCAGATATGAGGGGCATGACTATTCCATCATCTAAAATTTAATTAAGAAATAATTAATTTATAAATTAATATTTAATTTAAAGGTTTGTGAATATCAATTATCGGCAATTATAATTTTAAAAATTATAATTAAAAATGTTAATATATATTAGGGTTTATCTTCTGGTAAGACAATATTATTATTCACTACCCCCAAAACATCTTTATGTATGTGAACACCCTTAGATATCGGGAACACAACAATTCCTTTATTTGAATTTGTATGAATAAAATATTTAGTGTCAAATCATTTATTATTTGAAGTTATGATAATATTGTCAAATAAATCATAATTCTAAAATTAATACAAATAATAATTATTACCTTCTATAATAAATCCTCATGCAACTGAATGCCCTCTAAATTTTGAGACATGACGTCATCTAATTGGATGAAAAAATAAACAATATACGTATCGGGAATTATAATTTTAAAATTCATAATTACAAAATATATATATGTATATATATGTTAGTGTTTACCTTGTTGTAGGACAATATTATTATTCATCACCCTTGTGATTTCTAAAACATCCTCATGTATCTGAACACCCTCAGATGTCGAGAACATAACAATTCTTTTATTTGGATTTACATGAATAAAATAATTTGTATAAAATCATTACTTTTTTGAAGTTATTATAAGAATATTGTCAAATAAATCCTAATTGTAAAATTAATTGTGGGGATATATTTTCTGAGTACCAACACGTGGCAAGGTGACGCCGATGTGTCAGCCGAGGTGCCACATGTCCTGGTCGTGACGCCGAGGTGATCTCGGCAAGGCCGAGGTTATCTCCGAAGATATCGGAATCCGAGATAAGTGGATAAATGACAAGAGTCCTAGAATGAAAAGGGAACTCATCCTGGATGAGGGACAAGAGTCCTAGAATGAGAGAAGACTTCAGTTTGTATTAAGATAAGACTCTTAAAGAGTTTATCCTAATCTTACTGGGAGTCCAAGATTAGCAGTAATCCTGAGTCCATAGAAGTTAGGCTTCTATTGGGACTAGGTTTATGTTGGCTATAAAAGAGAGACACCCCCATGGGTCTAAGGTATGCTTTTTATGCTCAAGCTAGTGAGTTTAGAACTATTGATTATCTTTGAGAGATATTGAGTACTGACTTGATCGTCAGAGTACCCCCGGGTGGCGAACCACCACCGGAGTCTTCTCTTTCTATTGCAGGTTAGTCAGGTGCCATATATTCTGCCGATGCTGTCCAGCTGGATACTAAGATTGCAGTGTGGTCAGATTTTCACCCACACAATTTGGCGCCGTCTGTGGGAAAGAAAGAAGAATAGATGGCCAATGAAAGAAAGAAGAATAGATGGCCAATGATGGACAGAAGGATCAGACTGGAGACAACGCTTCTGCTGGGAATGGGAGACCTATCAACCTCGACATTGAAGGGGACAACCGCAACACAGAAACTCATGACCAGAGTCACAGAGTGAAAGACGCCGGCCAAGAAGGTGACGCACCAAAGACAACAGATCGAAGCGGATACTACAACGAAGATGACCTCCAGGTATGGAAGGATAGATACCTGCGGAGGAATGAAGACCCTTCCAGAAGGGATGCAAAGACAGGGGGCATGAGTGCTCGCAAGGAGATAACATTCAAGTATAGAATAACTCCTCCTGAGTGAGCAGATCCCGGATTCCATATCCTGGATCCCGAATTCCAGATCCTGGATCCCGGATCCGAGAAGACATGATCTCAGCCTAGACAAGTAGGCCCGAGAAGACGAGAGCTCAACCTAAGTGAGCAGATCCCGGATCCTAGAAGACATGATCTCGGCCTAGATGAGTAGGTCCGAGAAGAGAAGAGCTCAACCTGAGTGAGTAGATCCAAGATTCTAGCAGACAAGATCTCGGCACTTAAGTCCGAAAAGAGAAGAGCTCAGTGAGCAAATCTCAGATCCCAGAAGATAAAAAAGAAAACACACAAGGTTGGACTGCAGTTAGCCAGGTTGAAGACCTCTTATAAGATTCGCAAAGGAGTATGTGGAAGCCATGCAGGGGGCAGAGAGAAGAAGAATATATTTACAACTTGTTGAAATTTGTAGCAATTTACAAATTGGTTAAACCGAGATGATGTTTACCACTTGTTGAAATTTGTAGCAATTTACAAGTTGGTTAAACCGAGATGATGTTTACCACTTATTGAAATTTGTAGCAATTTACAAGTTGGTTAAACCGAGATGATGTTTACCACTTGTTGAAATTTGTAGCGATTTACAAGTTGGTTAAACCGAGATGATGTTTACCACTTGTTGAAATTTGTAGCGATTTACAAGTTGGTTAAACCGATATGATGTTTACCACTTGTTGAAATTTGTAGCAATTTACAAGTTGGTTAAACCGAGATGATGTTTAACACTTGTTGAAATTCTGTGTGAATTTACAAGTTGAAGTTAAACCGAGGTCATGTTTAACACTTGTTGAAATTCTGTGTGAATTTACAAGTTGAAGTTAAACCGATGTGATATTTAACACTTGTTGAAATTCTGTGTGAATTTACAAGTTGAAGTTAAACCGGGGTCATGTTTAACACTTGTTGAAATTCTGTGTGAATTTACAAGTTGGTTAAACCGATATGATATTTACCACTTGTTGAAATTTGTAGCAATTTACAAGTTGGTTAAACCGAGATGATGTTTAACACTTGTTGAAATTCTGTGTGAATTTACAAGTTGAAGTTAAACCGAGATCATGTTTAACACTTGTTGAAATTCTGTGTGAATTTACAAGTTGAAGTTAAACCGATGTGATATTTGACACTTGTTGAAATTCTGTGTGAATTTACAAAGTTGAAGTTAAACCGAGGTCGTATTGGAAGAAGATTGGTTTAAACACTTGTTGAAATTCTGTGTGAATTTACAAGTTATAGTTAAACCGAGGTTATGATAAAGGAAGATGGTTTAACACTTGTTGAAATTTTGAGAAAAATTTACAAGCTGAAGTTAAGCCAAGGTTATGATAAAGGATGATGGTTAAACACTTGTTGAAATTTTGAGAAAAATTTACAAGTTAAAGTCAAGCTCAAGCAATATCTGCGTACTTGCCGAGACTACCAGGTTGTCAAAACTTGAAATATGGAAAACTGAAGTCTTGATAGAAGACATTGAGAAAGTGACAAGTCCTAAGCAACACTTGTGAAAATATTTGTTACAATATTTTCAAGTGTTAGGACAAGGCCGAGATGAGCAAGATTAGAAGTTGTGACAGAGGTATTTTACCCGAAGAGATTGCACAGTCAAGGTGTACTTTGAAGACATGCAAATTATTCTAAGTATAGAATCATACAAGAGCAGAAAAAGGAAGACATACATTCAAAGAAGAAATCAGAGAAATGCATTTAAAGAAGAAAGAAGGCACTTCGGCCTGAATATTGAAAAATAAATTATTCAGACTACAAAAATGGCACGTCAGCTGGATTAAAAGCATACAAAGATGGACAAAGTACAAGGTACAAGGAGTAAAAGAAGGAAACAAAACTACTCGGCATCAATGGCAGGATATAGAAGACAGTTGGGAAGACTTCTCAACAGCCTTCTCGGCCTCGAGCTCAGCATCGATCTCCTGAAGAGTTTGATCAAGGCTCTTCTAGGCGATTGGCACCTCGGAGTTTGAAGGCAAAGATTAAAAGCAAGAATCTGAAAAAAAGACACAGAAAACAGAAACAAGAATGTAATTCGTAATCAAGAATGGTGATGAAGCTATCAAGAAATCAAGACAAAAAGATTGCACAGGTGTGTCAAGCCAAGAACAGTGGCAGAAATCAACAGATGTGTGAACAGTGTGTATTCAAGAAGATGATTTGGAAACAACGGGTAAAACAGCAATGGTGATTAACAATGAAGCAGAGCTTCTTGGAAAGCAACAAGAAATAAAACCAGGAGGAACAGTGGCTTACCAGAAAGAGGGAAGCCGGAATGAGAATTGCCGAAGCCTGACAACAATGACAGAATGACGTAAGCTTCACCGAAGGAGAGGAACGAAGACAGTTGCAGAAGCTTGAAAGCTTGGAACAATGACGGATTTAAGCAAAAGAGCTGGAAAGAGAAAAAGCCAGAGGATTGAATGAAAAAAGAGAAAAATAGTCAAGAAGACGACAAAGTTCAAGAATAAAGCCAAGTGCACAGGAACTAAGTAAGTATGTGAAGAACAAGAAAGTAATGACCCAGACACGATGCTAGCAACAGAAAGCGGATATGACAAGAATAGTGCCAGGCATTCAAACAATTCAAAACTTGAAGACAGACGAAAATAGAAGGTAACAGATGGCAAGTAAACAGATTCAAAAGAGTTATGAAAGATTGAGCTTAATAGCAAGTAAAGAGTTTGTGAACCTACCAAGTGAAATGAACGCCAATATGAAAATCGCCGGAGTCAAATAGATGACTGGAAATCGGGAACTCACCAGAGAGTGTGAGTGGAGCAGTTGCAAAGCTCTTGGAGTTTTCGAATTAATGGAACCAGAACCTCGGCTAGGAGGTGCGATTTCAAGCAGCTTGGAAAGCATGAAACTTGATTCTTGACACCAGTAGAGAGTAAAGTCCAGGGAACTTTGAGGTCGGCGAGTTTGATCTCGGACAAAGGGGCACAGATGAACAAACAGTGTAGGTTCCATCACCTCAAAATGCCGAGGTAATAGAACCTAGGGGGCAGTTGTGGGGATATATTTTCTGAGTACCAACACGTGGCAAGGTGACGCCGACGTGTCAGCCAAAGTGCCACGTGTCCTGGTCGTGACGCCGAGGTGATCTCGGCAAGGCCGAGGTTATCTCCGAAGATATCGGAATCCGAGATAAGTGGATAAGGGACAAGAGTCCTAGAATGAAAAGGGAACTCAACTTAGATGAGGGACAAGAGTCCTAGAATGAGAGAAGACTTCAGTTTGTATTAAGATAAGACTCTTAGAGAGTTTATCCTAATCTTACTGAGAGTCCAAGATTAGCAGTATTCCTGAGTCCATAGAAGTTAGGCTTCTTTCTAGGACTAGGTTTATGTTGGCTATAAAAGAGAGGCACTCCCATGGGTCTAAGGTATGCTTTTTATGCTCAAGCTAGTGAGTTAGAACTATTGATTATCTTTGAGAGATATTGAGTACTGACTTGATCGTCGGAGTACCCCCGGGTGGCGAACCACCACCGGAGTCTTCTTTTTCTGTTGCAGGTTAGTCAGGTGCTATCTATTCTGCCGGTGCTCTCCAGCTGGATACTAAGATTACAGTGTGGTCAGATTTTCACCCACACATTAATATATATAATATTTCTTACCTTCTTCTTTAGATATGGGAGGCATGACTATTGCATTATATAATTTTCGTAAAAAATATAAACAACATAACTATTAGCATTCATTATGAAAGTAGCAGATATTAGTATTTTCAAGTAATTATATAAAAGAATCATAATTAGAAAATGTTATTACTTGAGGTTTTTACCATTTAGAACATTAATATTGTTTGTCAATGTGGTGACTCTTGAAACATTTTGGTGGAAGTGAACACACTCTGATGTGGAAGGCATAACAACACCTATATTTTAAATTGCAGCAAAAAAAATATATTTAATATAGAAACTAGTAAGATATCTATCTATATGAAAATAATAATACTTCAGAGCTTACTTGTGATGTTCTGAACATGGGTTCTATAATGTAATTGTTTGTCACGTAGAACACATGCTCTTAATCGACGTGTTTCTTTTTGAAATTGTTTCAATTTATCCTAGAATATGGGATCATCATGATCAGTCTGGCGTGAAATGAGTAATTTTTTTTTTTTTTTGAGATAGTCGATTGATTTTAGTGGTAACTGTATCACGTTCCATCTTGTAAAAACACAGAGATTGTGACAACGCAAACAATTTTTTTTTCCTCATCATGTGATCAAAATGGACTGTTAAAAAACATAATTAGTTAAAAAAATCACCATGTGATCAAAACATAATGTAAAATCACTTTTTGGTTCATCATAATAATAATAAAGCAATGAAGTCAATTGGTAGTTAAAAAACACAATTATTATTTTTTTTCTCAAAATACACAATGAGTTAAAAACCTAATTACAAATTAAGTCAATTGATAATTAAAAAAACACAATCATTTATTTTTTTCAAAAAACACAGTGAGTTAAAAATCCAATTACAATTTTTTTTTTCAAGATAAAATACAATCTAATCATCATCGATAGTAATGAATACAATCCATTTTTGTTTCAAAAAACATAGAGATTGTCACAACCCAAACAAATTTTTTTTTTCCCATCATGTGATTGAAATGGAGTATAAAAAAATACAATCAGTTAAAAAATGTGATCAAAACGGAGTGTAAAAAAACACAATAACATTTTTACTCATAATAATAATAATAATAAAAGTAATGAAGTCAGTTGATAGTTAAAAACACAATTTTTAATTTTTTTTTTTCAAAAAACACTGTGAGTTAAAAAACCAAATTATAATTTTTTTTGCAAGACAAAAAACAAAAAAAAAAATTAATTCATATTTAAAAAACACAATCAGTAACAATCATTTATTTTTTTTTTAAAAAAAAACAGCGAGTTAAAAAAATCAATTACAAAATTTTTTTTTGTTTTCAAAATACGATCTTTTCATCATCAATAATGGGTACTTTATATGAACCTAATACAATCCTTTTTTTTTTTTTTCAAAAAACACAATGAGTTAAAAATCAAATCACAAATTAAGTCAATTGATGGTTAAAAACACAATCAATTTTTTTTTTCAAAAAACAAAGTGAGTTAAAAAATCAATTATAATTTTCATCATCAATAATGGGTACTTTATGTGAACCTAATGAATACAATCTCTTTTTTTTTTCAAAAAATATAGTGAGCTAAAAATCAAATCACAAATTAAGTCAATGGATAGTTAAAAAACACAATCAAATTTTTTTTTTCAAAAAACACTGTGAGTTAAAAAAATCAATTTCAATTTTTTTTTTTCAAAATACAATTTAATCATCATCAATAATGGGTACTTTATGTGAACCTAATAAATACAATCTATTTTTCCCCCGCCCCCAAAAAAAACAATGAGTTAAAAATTAAATCACAACTTAAGTCAATTGATAATTAAAAAATACAATAATATTTTTTTTTTTAAAAAACACACAATGAGTAAAAAAATCAATTACAATTTTTTTTTTTTTTTCAAAATACAATCTAAATCATCATCAATACTGGGTACTTTATGTGAACCTAATGAATACAATCCATTTTTTTTTTCAAAAAACACATTGAGTTAAAAATTAAATCACAAATTAAGTCAATTGATAATTAAAAACATAATAAAATTTTAAAAAACACAGTGAGTTAAAAAATGAAATTATAAATTCTTTTGCTAGACAAAATACAAATTACAAATTTTTTTTTTTTTTGGTGTAGATATGCCGAACACTTGGAAAGAATAGTTAAGTATTTGGGTTTAGTTGTTTTACAATTGTTATGCTATTTTTGTGACTGTTCATGTTTATCTAACTACAAACACATTTTTCTCATAATAAAAAAATAAATGGAAAAAAAAAAAAAAGAACCATTGAAAAATAAATAAAATGATTACTTATAGGCTTTGAAACTTTCTTTTTGTGATAGTGTCAAATCATAAATTAAGTCAATTGATAGTTAAAAAACACAATAATTTTTTTTCAAAAAATACAGTGAGTTAAAAAAATAAATTACAATTTTTATTTTTTTTTTTTCAAAATACAATCCAATATCATCACCAATAATGGATACTTTATGTGAACCTAATGAATACAATCCATTTTTTTCTCAAAAAATCAAATCACAAATTAAGTCAATTGATAGTTAAAAAATAAAAAATAAAAATTTCAAAAAACACAGTGAGTTAAAAAATCAAATTATAATTTTTTTTTTTTTTTTTTGCCTCAACAAATAAAATACATATCATTTTTTTTTGGTGTAGATATGCTGAACACTTGGAAAGAATGGTTGAGTATTCGGGTTTAAGTTAGTTGTTTTACAGTTGTTATGCTATCTTTGTAACTATTCATGCTTATCTAACTACAATCACATTTTGTCGTAATAAAATAAATAAATAAATAAAAAGAACCATTGAAAAATAAATAAAAAGATTACTTACAGGTTTTGAAACTTTCTCTTTGTGATTGTTCATTTATCTAACTATAGTCACATTTTTCTCATAATAAAAATAAATAAATAAATAAAAAGAACCATTGAAAAATAAATGAAAAGATTACTTACAGCTTTTGAAACTTTCTCTTCATCCTGATTTGTCCTTCTAATATAAAAAAATAAGTGAAGAATTATGTATTATAGATAGATAAATGTGTTGTTGGTAAAATGGAAAAGGCTGCAATAGGTATGGGAGAAGTTGAAAAGACTGTGTATGGAAGAAGTCAATAAGTGTTGAGATTTTTTTTTTTTTTTTTAAATCAAAAAATTAGAAAATTAAGATTGAGGTATTGAAACTCATTTTCCTTATATAATATATAAATAGATTAGTTTGTTTTGTATTTAATGACTAATTTATCCAAAAATAGTTCATGCTAAACTAGGCCTAATGATATATGTATATGAAAAATATTTGAGTCTCATAAATGTTTCACAATTCAATCTATAATAATGTAATTTGACAAGTGTTAGTTTTTTATTAGTCAAACACTTAATGATACAAGATTCATCACTCTTCTCACATTATTGTAGATGTATTTGTAGATATAAAATGTGAGTTTTTAGTATGGTTGTATATATATATATATATTTGGGGGGTGAGTAAAAATTTGTAGAACTGTTGTAGATACTGCTATAGTGGGTGTTTGAGGTTTGTTTGTTTGTTTGTTTTCTTTTTTTTTTTTTTTATTTTTGTTTTTAGTGAATTTAAAAAAAAAAAATTATTTTACTCCGACGAGATGAATCGAAAAAATTTTTAAAAATTTAAAAATTTCTAAAAGATCAAGTAAAGTGAAAAAAATAAGTAAAAAAATACTGAATTTTTTTGGTTTCTTTTTCAAAAACAAATTTGGAACTTCAAAAAAAATTTGCATTTTAGATTCATTCACACATACGGACCGGAAAAATGAAATTTTTTGACATAATTAAAAAAAAAAAAATTAAACACGAAAAAATTCCAAAAAAAAAAAAAATGTGGCTTATTTCTAACTTCTTTAACTTGGATTTGAGCCTCATGTTGCTGACTTACCATGCTTTCATTGTTATTGCAGTAAAATTGTAGTGACATTGATTCTGATTCTGACCGATAATTTTATGCATTGTTAAAACCTTCAAATGCACTTTCGTAAGAGAGGAGAGAGAAAGGGAAGGGCTTTTAGTAATTTCACAGAATCTTCCCAGATTTCACTGCAGGAAATTCGACATTTAGCGGCGTTTAAAATACGCCACTTAAGGGTAAAAAACGCCACTAATTCTTTTTGTGATGTTGGCGATTAAAAAACTGTTATATTACAATTAGTGGCGTTTTAAAAACGGCATAATAGATGTCTTCATATTTTAAAAATCTAACCATTAGTGTATAGTGACATTTGAAAATGCTGTTCCAGAATTTTTTTTTTTTTTCTTCCAACGGTGGTGTTTTAAAAATGCCGTTATAGCCTCTCTTTTTTTTCCCTTTTTTTTTTGGAAATTATGCTAATTCTATGTGATTGAACAAAAAATATACCTATAATAAAAGTAAAAAATAGCAATAATATGGATAAAAATTTGCCGCTATTTCAATATATTGACTAAATGTAGACAAACATTGCATAATTATTCTAAATCAAAATAAGGCAACAAACTTGTCAAATGACAAATTCAACAAGCAGATTATCATTATTTCAACAGAACTACCACATAAATTTCCATTCAACAAACAAACTACCATAGGAATATCATAACCACCTGTGTGTTATAGGACAGATTTGAGTCTGCTGGAAGGGGATTCAAATTTTG